>ML260344.1:2883-26302 GCA_005239495.1 Nicotiana undulata | reverse complement strand
TTCAGATGTGTATTCAGATTCAGATGTCTTAATCTTAATACACATCTTGATATTTAGATGTGTTCAGATTCAGACGTCTTAATCTTAAAAAAAACAAATGAGGCCTTAGAGTAGTCCTAAGCGAGTTTGATTGACGATACATATCCCTACTTTGCAACCTGTGAGCGAGAACATGGTGCATCTCAGACTTGCGGCTTGGCAAGAAAGAGGCTTGGAGCTTGAGGGAGCGTATTCTTCTTTGTAAGCGAGCATGTGGCGCATCTTATTCTTGCAGCTTGGCGAAATTGACACTACTTGAAATAGTCCTTTCCAACCTCGGCGAGCAAGTACTTGGCAAATCTCCGCAAAAATACTCATCCTTTGATGGAGGTACGATCAAATCACCAGCCACTTATTCCTAAAGAAACAGAACTCGAAGGGATGCAGCATATCAAAAATTCACAGCAAAGTTCCTCGAGGATTAGTCGCAATGTTTCTTTTTTCAAAATAGATACACATGTTCAGCATTTTGACTTTCCAGCATTGTGCGTTCTCGTTGATAAATTGATATCTCGAGCTAGGAGTGTCCGAACTGCAATCCACTTGGTTCTGCAGAATCAAACTTGAATCAAAGCGACATATCCAAAATTTAGGGCCAAATTCCATCACGACAAGTCGGAATGAACTTTCAAAGGCGATGCACCAGTCTGTCATTTCGGCTTCACAACACTGCTTTCTATCATTGGAACGCACATATCTCAAGCTAGGAACGTCCAAATCGCCATCCGTCCACGCCAATGGGAAGAAGACTCAGAGATAAGGAAATCCCCAAAACATCATGGAAGGATTCCTAGCATATTAGCCGCAACAATATTTTGAAATTGACTCATCTGTCTGCCAAACTCGCTATTCAGCTTTGTGCGCACTTGTGGAAAAGTTCATATCTGGATCTACAAGTGTCTGAATGGAAAGCCATCTGTGCCATTGGGAATAAAACTACTATTTCTGCAACACTTGAAGATATCATGGACAAGCTCCTTTCGGATTGCCCGCAACAGTAGTTTGAAATCGCTCATAACGTCTGCCGCACTTGCGATCCAGCTTTGTGCACATTTGTAGGAAACTTCATATCTCAAGATACGGGTGTTGGAATCCTGCGAAGTCTGGACCATCAAAAAGATAAGTTCAATACCTAAAACACTTGAAAATATTGTGGCAGAACTCCTTTTAGATTGGTTGAGATATTACTTTGAAGTCGCTCATGATATCTGTCTTGTTGTTTTTCTGCTTTGTGCACTCTCGCCGAGAAATTTATATCCCGAGCTACAAATCTCCAAATTGCGATCCGTTGGCGCCGTTAGGAATTAAACTCATAGATCTGAGTCACATGTGAATTTCATGGAAGGAATCCTTTAGGGCTGGAAACAGAAAAATCTTGAAAGTCGAACTGACCGCAGGGAACTTTAAAGTTTGCGTACTTTCGACAAGAAAAACCCTATCTTGAACTAGGAGCGTCGGAATCACCAACAGTTTGATCCTTGAAATTCGGACACCGAGAACTATTATTTTGTTGAAGATGAAGGCTACATTCATTCTTAGTTAGCCTAACAAATATTTTTGAAGTTGATTCTACAGCCTTGTAATGGATTTGGCTATCATCATGAATCTTATCTCCTTGTTTATTTCTTTTGTAGACCTGTGAAGGAGCTCAAAATGTCTCAGTATCAGATAAAGAAGGTACACAAGACATGGACATTTTGATGTTTGGATCAACAAGCAACAAGCAAAATCTTCATGCGAAAGACGAACTTGTTGCAAAGAGACTATCATGTGGAAATACTCATTTCCCTAAAGTTGTGTATACTTGAAGTTTTGATATCCGTGAAGCTTGACCAAGGTGCTTATAATGATGAAACTATTGAAAGCGAGGTACATTCTCATGTATGGGCATGCCAACAAGGATGACCCATCATATGGAGAAGTCACGAACGAGTTGGCAACCATGCTTATCTTTCGATCGTTTACATAACTTTAGATTCCTTGTATTGGATGATGTCTCATTCTACTTTTAACATTGATGTACATAACTCTTTTAATATTGAAGCAATGAAGTACCTTTTATGATTTGGCACCAAGTTGTCTTCTTTTCCTCAATTACATATGCCTTTAAATTCGAAAGAATTAATATGATGATCCCATGATTCCAAACCTCTTTTTTTATTTTGAACTCATGTGACTGAAATTATAATGAAACTCTAAGCTGCCTACGTACCTCGGCAAAGAGGATCAAGTCATAACGTAGTTCCAAATAAGTAATTTTAATAAGTAATTTTTTTTACTCATGTACTAAACTTAGAATAAAACTCTAATCTTCCTACGTACCTCGGTGAAGAGGATCAAGTCATTACGTAGTTCAAAGTAAGTATTTTTTTAATGTCACTTTTGCCTAGGCTGCCTCTTTCGAGGTTTTCAGCCTAACGAACTTTATTTTTTTTGGTGTTGTTCGCAGTTTAGGCTCATGCGGGCCAGGAGCATCATGACTTGCAGTTTAGGCTCGTACGTCGAGGAGCGTCTTGTGACTTTCATGGGAAGTACTGCTTCAGAAATTTTCCATTGATCGGACCAACTATGAGACCATCCTTATCGACAATTTTGTATGTGCCACTTGAATAGGTTTCCTTCACAACGTATGGAACATCCCATTTTGAGGTAAACTTGTCGCCTATGCATTTGTTGAGGATTATGGTCATCGAACGGCTAGGACTAAGTCTCCTACTTAGAATGATCGTGGCCGCACTTTCTTGTTGAAGGATCTAGATAGTCGAGCTTGATAGCACTCCAATTTTTGTTGCGCTTCTAATCTTTTCTCATCCAAGGCCTCTAAATCTGCTAGGCGAAGTGGAGCATTCTCTTCGGCTATGAGACCTTCTTGTATTGCGATCCACAAAGATGGAATTTGTTGCTCCAACGGAAGGACTGCTTCTACGCCATACACCAAAGAGTAAGGAGTTGCTTGTGTAGCAGTTCTGAAGGTTGTCCGGTATGCCCACAAAGCTTCACCAATTTTCTCATGCCAGTCTCTCTTGTTCTTTGCAACAACTTTCTTCAAAAGGTTACTAAGCGTCTTGTTAAAAGCTTCAACAAGGCCGTTGGCGGGTGCATTATAAATTGAAGACTTATGTTGCATGAAGCCGAACTTCTCACACAGACTCTTCACGAGCTTGTTGTCAAAAGGCGTTCCATTATCAGTGATTATGTATCTTGGTATGCCGTACCTAAAAATTATATATGACTTGATAAAATCGACAACAGTCTCCTTTTTCACCTCCTTGAGTGGAACAACTTCGGGCCATCTAGAGAAGTAGTCTGTAGCATCCAATATGTAAATATGTCCCTTTGATGACTTTGGAAGCGGTCCAACAACGTCAAGTCCCCATGCATCGAAAGGCCATGAAGCTACAGTTGGATGAAGAGGCTCTGGAGGTTGGTGGATGTAGTTGGCATGAAATTGACACACTTGATATCTTTTGGCATGATCCATGCAATCCTTCACCATTGTCGTCCAGTAGTAGCCCATCCTCTTGATGCAGAAATGGAGCTTTGGACCAGATTGGTGTGCTCCACATGAGCCAGAATGTGCTTCCTCCATTGCTTGGCGGGCTTCTTCTTTGTCAAGACATCTCAAGAATAGTCCTTCAAAGGAGCGACGAAATAATGTCCCCTTGTAGAAGATGAATCGTGGTGCCCTTCGCTTAATGTCTGTTCTTTGTCGTGGATCCTCGGGTAGCTTTTCGTGTTCAAGGTATTCTATCAATGGTTGCCGCCAATCTTCTTCTTCAATCACCCGAACATATGTATGATGAATTTTGTTGATTTTAAGATCAAGAAGTCTAGGAATGACCCATCAATGACACATATGTACCTTTATTGACTCATTCTCTTCAAGTGCCATCGTCGTGGCCAAGTTAGCCAAAGCATCAGCCATGCGATTTTCTTCTCTTGGGACATGGTTTAAGAACACTTGGTCGAATCTTTTTAGTAAAAAAAAAGCATATTGGTGGTATGGCAAGAGTTCTTCCTTTTTTACCTCGTACTCCCCAACAGTTGGTTGATGATCATCTTAGAATCGCCGTAGATCTCCAATTGTAAAATCTTCATGTTTAATGCCATTTCGAGACAGACGATCAAAGCTTGGTACTCTGTGGCATTGTTGGAACATGTTTCACCTAAAACAAAGGAGAATGGCAAGACTTGTCTTTCTGGAGAGATCAACACAAATCCTTCCCCCGCACCATTACGACGTGCATATCCATCAAAGAACATTGTCCATGGTGGCAGTTCTTCAATGAACAAAACATCTTCATCTGGAAGCTCATCAGAAATCTCCCATTCTGCCGGAAGAGGGTGATTAACTAGAAAATTGGCTAGTGCCTGTCCTTTCACAGCCTTTTGAGGTGTGTATGTGATCTCATATTGGTTAAACAATATGGACCATCTTGCAAGGCGTCCAGAAAGAACGGTTCCAGTCATCACAAACTTCACGGGGTCTGCTCGAGAGATGAGTTTGATGGTGTATGCTTCAAAATAATGCCTTAGCTTCTTTATCGCATAAAGTAATGCTAAGCATATTTTCTCAACAGGCGTATAGTTCAACTCAGCTCCAATCAGAGTTTGACTGAGGTAGTACAAGGCTTTTTCCTTTCCTTCCTCATTCTCTTGAGCAAGTAGTGCTCCAAGTGAACGTTCTTGTGCAGCGATGTAGAGTATCAATGGCTTCCCAAGCATTGGTGCCCCTAACACAGGTGGATTCAGCAAGTATCTTTTGATGCTTTCAAAAGCATTTTGACATGACTGATCCCAATGAAAAGGGATATTCTTCCTCAATAGATGATTGAAGGGTTGACACCGTCCCGCCAGATTAGAGATGAACCTCCGGATTAATGCTAAGTTTCCTTGGAGACTTCGAAGCTCCCTCAAGTTCTTTGGCTCGGGCATTTTTTGAATAGCGTCGATCTTTGCGGGATCAACTTCAATCCCACGACGACGCACAATGAAGCCAAGAAACTTTCCCGAGGTAACTCCAAATGCACACTTGACTGGATTCATCTTCAAGTCGAATTTTCTTAACCTTTCAAAAACAATTCGAAGGTCTTCAAGGTGGTAACGTCTAATATTTGTCTTCACCACCAAGTCGTCGACGTAGCATTCAACCCTTTTATGAAGCATGTCGTCAAAGATGTTTTGCCTTGCGGGTTGGTAGGTGGCACCAGCATTCTTCAGACCGAAGGGCATCACTTTGTAGCAGTATATCCCCTTTGGAGTTCGGAAAGCAGTAAACTCTTCATCTTTTGGAGACATTTTGATTTGATTGTATCCATAGGACCCATCCATGAATGACATAGCTTCATGCCTTGTTGTAGCATCAACCATGAGTTCAATGATTGGTAGCAGAAAGTCATCTTTCAGACATGCCTGGTTTAGGTCTCGAAAGTCAACACAAACACGTATTTGACCATTCTTTTTCTTGACAAGTACAATATTCGATATCCATGATGGGTATGACCTCTCGAATAAATCCTGCCTTAATGATCTTGTTGACTTCGACTTCGATTTGTGTTACTAGCTCGGATCAAAATATGCATTGTGACTGCTTCACAGGGCGTGCTCCACTTTTGATCCCTAAATGATGAACGACTACCTTAGGACTAAGACCATGCATTTATATGACCAAGCGAAGACATCTTTGTATTCGCTCAATAACTTGGAGTATTCCTCCTCGTCTTGAGGCGTAAGAAGAGCACTAATGAATGTGGGGCGTGGATCTTCTGGAGTGCCTAAATTGAGTTCCTTAAGCTCATCCACAGTTGATTGCCGCCATCTTCTAGTTGAGGGGGAGCCTCGTGGACTTCATCATCAACGTCAAGGCATGGACTATCTTCTAGGGTGATGTGATAGGACATTTCCACAAAGTCTCACTTTTCTCTTCGACTTCCTTGGGTGGTTGGCATGGCTTCTTTCTCTTTCTCTGCTTTTCTACGAGGATGGCAAGTGTAAACAATGGCTCTCCTTTTCACCTTCAGTGGACCATTCATGGATATTGACAAAATAGACTTCCTCTTCATACGTGACGAGAAAGCACTACATATTTCTTTGTCAGTAACAACTTCAAAATGACCCCACTCATCATGTCTTTGCTCCTTACGTTTTGACAGTATCTTTCTAGATGGTGACTTCCTTGTGGTTCCTAGGCGACAAAAGACAGAGGTCTCTGAGGTAGTGGAAACTTCCTTTAGACGTTTGGAAGATACATGTTCACCTTTGTGACTTAGTCTTTCAAATATCGAGACTTGAGGGGTTGAGCTTCCAATGCGATCAAACACTGAAGCCCGTTGTTTTATTTTTTTTCCCTCAACTTCCTCCATATCCTCTACCGAGGTGTGTTGTGATGAAGCTATCTCTTTGCTTCTCTTAGATGAAATTCTAAGAGGCTCCGCCAAACTGAATCCTAACCCAAACTTTGGAGTGGCGACGTAATGCCCTTGCTTTCTCATATTCATTTGGGACTCATTGAGCCCATGTATCTTTTCACCAGTGACTTCATCTTTGAGTTCTCCTAGTCTTGATGGATTGGAGAAGTCATAAACAGACTTTTCAAGTAGTATGAAGGCCTTAGGATCATAGTGCCCTTTTATTTTATCAGCTTGGAGAATGTATTTAGTAGACTCAAAAGTCACGTATGGGATTTGCGAAACTGGGATAGTCATATGCTCCTTCAAATGTTGGATATCTTTGAGACTCATTTGCTTATTTGGAGTACATTCCTGTAGCAAAGGTTTCCCTTTCTTTTGATGTTCACGCGGAACATAGCAAAAAACTAGATGCTCCTTATCAGTCTTTGTCTGTATGTCACCTTGAGATGAAAGACATCTTAATGGAGATTTCTTAAGTTCTCTTCTTAGGAAGCTTGGTGGTAGTCCATTGAGCCTCATTTTCTTCTTCTGACTTGACATCAGCTTCATCGACTGACGATGGTTTCTCCACACTTGGTTCACAATAATCTAGGTAGAATTTTGCATCTACAAAGTATGACTCTGTCTTGGTGAAAGGATTGATGTCTGCATCAATTTTGACTATCTCTCCATCCCTTATGTACTTCAGAAATTGATGCAAAGTAGACGATACCACTCCATTCTCATGAATCCAAGGACGTCCAAGCAATAGGTTGTATGATGTTTTAGCATCTATTACATGAATCAGGGTGTTTGACTTCATCTCACCAATGGATAATACCACGCGGATCATACCTATGGCTCGTTGTCCTCCTTGGTTGAAACCTTGGATGGTTAGATTACTTTAGGATAGCTCATCGATAGAGATACCAAGCTTTTTAGCACCATCTTTGGCATGATGTTGACAGCTGAACCATCATCAACAAGTATGTGATTGAAATGTTGTTCCTGAATGGCCCCTACAACGAACAAAGGTCTGTTATGTGGTCTAGACCCCAACAACAAGTCATCATCTTTGAAAAAAATTGTTGTACAACATGTGACAACTTTTCCGTTATCATGATGTTGTTGTCTTTTCATTGGAGCAAGCTCATCGTTGCTTTCCTTTGTTTCGTCTGCACTAGAAACTACATGAGTTGCACCAACGTGACCTCCATGAAGGAATTTTCCATGAAAAAATTCATGCAATGTGATGGGCTTTCAAAACTTCGGCGACAGGGCACCATTAATCTTCTTGCTGATAGAAGATTTGATAATTCTTGGTGGTTGTAGCTTATCCACATCGCTTATTTTTGCTCTGGGCTTAGGAAGTTAAAACTTTTTGATGTCTTCATTTCTTATGAGTGACTAGAGTCCAACCCTCATAGTCTTTGTCTTTAGACTGGGTGTTCAGCTTTAGTGAACCCTCAAGAGTTTTCCTTGTACGATCAACTTCAACGGGCTCGAAACTTCCAAATTGTAAGAAGGCAGTGCCTGACGCGTTCTGCCACCTTGAACACTTCTTTTCTTTGAGCGCAATACTTGCATGGTTTACTTTTGCTGTTTCATCCATGTATATGATGATTTTTCCTTCACTTACAAGAGCCATGATTTTCTCCTTTAGGACAAAGCATTTCTCTGTAGGGTGGCTAATGATGCGATGAAACTTGAAGTATTTCGGATCGCCAACTTTACCAATTTCCTCAGGTCTTTTTGATTCAGGGAGATCAATGACTTTTTTGGCCAACTATTCATCGAGGATCATGGGTACGTCTGAATCTGGAAACGGACAAACCTTCGCCTCCAATTCCTTCGAGGTTGGACGACGTTTCTCCTCTTTGGGATATTGACTCGGGGTCTTATCCTCCTTGACCTTTTTCTTAGTCGTGACTTTCACAGTCATAGATTCTTTGGTTTGGTTCTTTGATGCAACATGTTTCTTGAACTCCTTCTGATCAACGAATGGAGATGCCTTTCCATGGTTTGCGATGCTTAACTGCATGCCGTTAGCTCGCATTGCAAGTTCTTCAAAAGTTCACGGTTTGATCCCTTGTAGGATGTACAAAAGGCCCCAGTGCATTCCCTGAATGCATATCTCCACGGCAGATATTTCTGAAAGCTAATCCTTGCAATCCAAACTTAATTCCCTCCAACGATTGACGTAATCCACCACGGGCTCGTCCTTTCTTTGCTTTGTTCCTGTCAACTCTATCATGCTTACAGTTCTTCGGGGTTTGTAAAAAAATATTTAGGAATTCCTTCTCAAGTTGCTCCCAGCTATCAATGGACCCGGGCTCCAAGTCAATATACCAGTCAAATGCGTTCCCTTTCACAGAACTAACAAATTATTTTACCAAAAGGTCACCATGCGTTCCAGCATTGCTATAAGTCTCATCAAAGTGGGCAATATGTTGCCTTGGGTTCCCTTTGCCATCAAATTGATGCACCTTTGGTGGTTGATAAATGGTTGGCATGGTTAGACAGCCAATCCTCTTAGTATAAGGCTTAGAGTAGTACAACGAACTTTGCGATGGTCCTCCATATTGAGCTCTGATGGTGTTTGTTATCATGTATTGCAATTGTTGGACAGATAACGCCACAACTGAAGTAGATTGCTTTTCCTTTTGAATGTTGAGCTTGGCAAGTGATTCCCCAATAGTCATTTTTTGTGAGGTGGAGTCAGGTGAACGAGGAGGGACGTGGCTTGACTCTCCAGGTGCATAGGCCTCTAATTTGTTCATAAGTTGAGCAATTTGAAGGTCTTTGTCTTCAACAAATTTCTTCAAGACTTCAATAGTCTGTTCCATAATGGCAAACTTCTCATCCATGTTAGTTGCATCAGCCATTAAGGCATTGACTTTTGTTGAAACTGGAGAATTCACCAAATCCTCAATTTTCCCAAGGTTGGAGGCTGTTTGAGAAAATTCGTCAAATAGCGAGAATGGGGTGTTTCCCCCAAAGATTGCGATTGCAGACGTCGTGTGAGATCTGCTCTTCTTTGCCATCTCCTAGGAGGCGAAGTATTCGGTTCCATCCAAGCCAATAGCTTTGAACTTGCTTCGAGTGATTGGGCCAACATTATTGAGCTCAGTAGACGAGGCAGTTGTAGCATCTTTGCATGAAACATCACGCTTGCGGAAGGCCATTGTAGCAGTAGATCCGAAGTTTGTAGTTTTCAACTTGCAAGAAGGAGAGATGAAGAGAAGAATTGGTCCCACTAGGCGTGCCAAATTTGTTCGCAACAAATGTTCGTAGTACGAAAAATAAACTGCAACAAAAATAATATGAAGAAAAAGAGATTTTATTGATAAATATTTGTGAGTAAAATTCTATGTATCCCTTGATTCTCCTCTCTAAAATTCTCCGTGATTCGAGGGCTTGAGATGCGTCTTTCTCGAATATAGGATGATGCGGACCTCCTTGTGATGTATTTAATCGCCAAGAACGTCGAGCAGCACTTTGTTGTTACAGGTTGATCTCCGGGAAGAACTCCGTTGATCACTCCTTTGTTGAAGAACTAAGCACTTGATGATTGATCTCTCTGTTTGTGGATGCCTTCACCAATTGCGGAGTGTTCTTCTCCAACTATGAATGTCCCTTGGGAGTTATGTAACCCCTCTATTTATAGTTGTAGAGGATGGACAGTCAAGTTAGATAAGAACTCTCTTGCTTGATTCTGATTAGCCCAGGTCATTTTAGCCTCTTGGCGACTTGTGGTTGGTTCTTGCTTTTTGACTTGGATTGCCAAATCATTTAACACATGGCATCATCTTGTGGCTTTGGGTTTGACTGGACATGCCATGTCACTTGACACATGGTATGAGTCTGGGCCTTAAGATGAAGAGAACCTTGGGCTTGAAAATAATAAAATGGACTAATTTAATTTGTAAAGCCCAAATTAATTATTTAAACCAGTTGAATTTAATCCAAATTTTGTATGGATTAGACGCAATAAAGTTTATATGTCTACAAGTATGACTCTAATTTCGGAAGTAAAATACATGATTGATATCATTAACCGTTCATAATTCTACCGGTTCCGAGATTCTCGTCGGGATTGATGGTCGATTGCGGATATCTCGTGATTCTGTTACAGTGGTGTCGATCTAACCTGATTTCGATCCCTTAGTCTTCACATTCTCTGAGCCCGAACTTGCTTCGATACCAGCTTACTATCAAGATATACCTTCGAACCAGCAGAATGAAGTATCCTCGATTTTTACCATATACGTATGTCTACCTCTTTTTTCTGCAAGGATAATTGATTTTGCACCGGAACACCATGTCTGAATTTATGTTGGCTGGTAGATCCGGAAAATGCATAGTATCGAAGTTGTACTTTTGCTCCCCCTTTGTTTTTTTTTTTGCATAAATTTCTTATAAGTCCTTTAGTTTTGCCTAGAACTAAATCTGATATGCACTAACTATAAGTAGCACATGTTGTTCTTTATGTTGAATAATAATGTTTGTATTTGGCACCGTAATTCACTTTAATGTTTCTTCTCATTAGGCACCAACACTGGAAACATCTAAGAGAAAACATGCAAAAAATCCATTAGAAAGTACGAGGTCAATGAATCCATCCAAAAGTGTGCAAGTCCGAAAGTAGTGAGGATGTTTGCGTGTACAAATAGTGTCTACTGGCAATGTTCTCGAGTTTCACTTGTGATATTTAAAATTTCAGGACAATGGTTATTTTCTCTAAAAACGAGCATTAAAGAGAGGCTATAATATCTCCTACTTGTTTTTGTGGTGATTACCAATATACTTGTTTTGATTAACTTTAGGTTTCTCTTTCATGTCCCGCCACATTATCATCCCATGTAAGTGTCACTTGGCATATATTTTTGTCATATGAAAGGGTTACATAAGTCGGGGTCTAGGTCTTGGTAGAATATTCTGAACTATGGAGAATTTCCTTGGGAAAACTCTAGATATTTATGCAGTTGTAGGAAGGTTCTAGAAAAATATAGAGGTTTCCTTAGGAAGACCCTAGAACCCTATGGAATTATTAGGAAATGCCTTAGAAGATTCTAGCTATATAGAAGATTCTAGAGAACGTACTTATTTGTAAATATGAAAGGACTTGTGGAACCCCTAGGTGATTAGTATAAATAGGGGGAATTCATTTGTAAACTCATCAAGCAAGCAATTCAAGTTCTCTCTAATACAAAGCTTCTTTTAACAATTCTCTTGTGTTCTAACATCCCTTTAGCGATCTTGAGTGAAGTAATGCTGACTTGGCATACCAAAAACGTGAGCCAGTTGCCAAGTGCCGCACGTGCGCTTAGTTCAATACTAAGGACGTGACAATGTGGTATCAGAGTCAGGTTATGACTAAGTAATGTTATCAAGAATATAAGAGATTGCTAGAAGGAAGTTTTGTAGGGAACCATGGCCGGAATTACCAAGGGTTTGGTACTGGCAGAAGGGATCAACATGAAGGTCCCTAAGCGAAAGCAGTATGGCAGTGCACGGGACGCACGCGAGGTGGTAAGCTTACTTTGGAGGATGGACAAGTACTTTGTGGTAGTCAAGGAGGATGACGAAGTTGTTAAGGTACGCAACGCCTCAATGTACTTGACCAAAACTGTTGTGCTGGGGTGGCGTCGGAAGTGTGCCAACATTGAAAAAAGGGCTATGCAAGATTGAGACGTGGGAGCAATTCAAGGAGTAGTTGAAGAAGCAATTCTACTCGATGAATGTGGTGTATGAAGGTACGCGGAAGCTAAGGGAGCTCCGACAGATGGCCACAATTCGGGAGTATGTGCGCGAGTTCACTACCTTAATGCTGCAAATCCCGTCGTTGTCCGAGGAAGATTCCCACTTCTACTTCATGGATGGGTTGCAAAATTGGGCAAGGAAGGAGTTAAGAAGACATCAAGTAGCCAATGTGAACGAGGCCATAGGGGTAGCCGAGTCACTTGTTGGCTTCAAGATGGAGCCTGCAAAGTCCAAAGAAGGCAACACCGTAAGGGATGTAGGAGATCACTGTGAGTACAACGGGAAAGGCATAGCCGAGGTATACAAGGGTAATGGCAAGGGGCCATCCCACAATGGACATGTGTCCAAGAGAAACGGCAAGGAGCCGAAAAGGTGTAGAGAGTATGTGCCTAAGGGAGGGTGCTACTTCTGTGAAGGATCACATCGGGCAAGTGAATGCCTAGAGTTGGGAAAGCTTGAAGCAATGATCGAGAACTTTGCTCAAGAACATAAGGGTGACACAGGAGAAACCGTCTGTGTTGGAGGGATGCGCTTGGAATCTAAGCCGAAAGTAGGGGATTCCAAAGCCTATCTTAGCGCCATGCAAATGGAGCATGGTGTCAACAAGAAAAGTTGGACGGACATAGTTGAAGAGGATGGAGAGTTATAAAGTGATGGCAAGCTATCAGACTCAGACGATGCACCAAGCAGAGGGTTCAAGTTTGCAGTAAGGCTAGACCACGAAGGGTAGCCAAATAGGGAGTGGAAGCATGGACTTGATGCTTGAGAAGCTACTAGACTTGGTTGAGTCATGAGAAGATTCAGGCCAAGAGCAAGGAAGGGCATCTGATGGGCGGAGGATCGAGGCCATCATTGCTAGCCGTCCAAAGTGCAAAGGGGGAAAGAAGAATGGTGACCATTACCTTGTGACATGGGAAGGCGAACCGCTCCATAGAGCATCATGGATAATGGAAAAAGATCTTCGGTGACGCCAAGGCGAGGTGCGCGCGTACGTGTCGATGCTTTGTGCCGAGGGCGGCACAAAATTGGGTGGGGGAGAGTGTCATGGCCCGCCACATCATCATCCCACGTAGGTGCCACTTGGCATATATTTTTGCCATATCGAAGGGTTACATAAGTCGGGGCCTAGATCTTGGTAGAATATTCTGAACTATGGAGAATTTCCTTGGGAAAGCTCTAGATATTTATGCACTTGTAGGAAGGTTCTAGAAAAAATATAGAGGTTTCACTAGGAAGACCCTATAACCCTATGGAATTATTAGAAAATGCCTTGGAAGATTCTAGCTATATAGAAGATTCTAGAGAATGTACTTATTTGTAAATATGGAAGGACTTGTGGAACCCCTAGGTGATTAGTATAAATAGGGGGAATTCAGCTGTAAACTCATCAAGCAAGCAATTCAAGTTCTCTCTAATACAAAGCTTTCTTTAACAATTCTCTTGTGTTCTAACATCCCCTTAGCGATATTGAATGAAGTAAGGCTGACTTGGCATAGCAAGAACGTGAGTGAGTTTCCAAGTGCCGCACGTGCGCTTAGTTCAAGACTAAGGACGTGACATCGCTCTATATATCCTAGTTGTCGATCGGTAGTGACATAGTTTTATGGTAATGATCAATATGTTCTTTCTAATTTTAGCTAGCTCTTTTAGAGCATGGTATTTTAAAAGTTGGTGGAATGTTATATTATCAAATAGCTTTCCTGAGCATTGAATATTATAGCTCAATGTCATTTCGTGCATGTTTACATCTTTTACTGATGAAGTCCAAAATAAACAGCATACTGATCATTTGGTGAGAAGGTGTGTGCTTGAGAAGAGATATACGGAATCTTGCATGACTGACATAAATCACCCTATGATACGATGGGTATCATAGGGGTGACAAAATTATGGCAAAAGTGCTTCAATTGGGTTTCTATTGGCCTAAGCTATTCAGGGATGTACTTGAGTTCGTGAAGAAATTTGATAGACGCAAAAGGACCGGAGCGATCACTAGAAGGAAAGAGATTCCATTGTACAACATTCTTGAGATAGAAATTTTTGATGTGTGGAAAATTGACTTCATGGGACTTTCCTGTACTCTAATGGTCATACATACATCTTATGGTGTATTTTGTAAGGAAGAACACCTACACAAGATTTGGGGCACCTCAGATGTTTATAAGTGATAGGGTAATCATTTTTATAACAAGCTATTGGATATTCTTCTAACAAAATATGGGGTAAAGTATAAGGTTGCTACTGCCTGTAAATCTTCAGACTACTGGTCAAGTCGAGGTGTCAAACAGAGAAATAAAGTAGATTCTTAAAAAAAACGGTGACAATGAGTAGAAAGAATTGGGCTGTGAAGCTTGATGATGCTCTATAGGCGTACTGAACTTCTTACAAAACTCCTATATGGGCCTCCCCCCAAGTTGGTTATGGGAAGGCATGCCACTTGCCTATAGAACTTGAGCACAAAGCTTACTGGGCAATCAAGAAGTTGAACTTTAAACCAGATTTAGCGAGTGAGAAGAGATTGATGCAACTAAATGAGCTTGATGAGTTTAGGTTGCTTGCTTATGAAAATGCTAAGTTGTATAAAGAGAATACTAAGAGATGGCACGACAAACATATTTAACATTGTGAATTCTAGCCTAGGCAATTGGTTCTTTTGTTCAATTTGAGATTGAAGTTGTTTCTGAGTAAGCTCAAATCACATCGAATGAGTCCATTTGAGGTGGTTAGAATTACTCTTCATGGTGAAATTGAGTTATGCACTTTGAATGTAGAAAATATATTTTTTGTGAATGGACAAAAAGCACATTATCGTGGAGGTGACTTTGACCGCGAAAATTCCAAGGTCTTACTTGCAGACGACTAAGTAAGAAATCTGTAACCAATTTAGTGTAGTCGTCACCCCATAACATTAAATTGAGCGTTTGTTGGGAGGCAATCTAATTTATTACTTTTTGTTATTTTTTTTTTAATTTGACTTTAGATTGTTTGAAGTGTTTGTGAGTGATACATGAATGAAGTAGTGCAAACATGCAAGGCTCGGGGTGAAAGAATTGAGACATTAGCCAAAATTTCACAATAAAAATGGCCAGATGTGGCTCAGCGAAAATCCAAAAATCCAAAATAGTAGAGACACCACAATCGCAAGAGATGTCGTATGGATTTTTATGCCTCTTCTAAGGGCCTCGCATTGTGCGAGACCCAACGTGCAGGGGCGTACGCAGGAATTTTTGTAAGCGGTGTCAAAATTTATAGAAGTAATGGAATATAACTTTGATTATCATACTTTTAGAAAAGAAACAACCTTTAGTCTATTGGTTTTGTTGAGTTTAAGTTAAAAAATTTCTGAGTTCAATTCTACTTCATCACAATTTTTAACCACAAAGGCTCTCTCAAATATTTGCAAAAGAAAAATGTGCCAGTTGAGGTTTGAACCTTTGACATCTTATAACAAAATCAAGCACATAATCAACACACCAAAACACAATTTATATCAAGTGGTGTAATTTTTTCCTACTTATCCATTTCCGTACAGTATTAATACATATATTTAGTAAACAAAATTGACAAAGCGGTGTCGCGTAACACCGCTTTGGTAGGCGTGCATCCGCCCCTGCCAGCGTGAGCCGTAATAAGTGCCTTAAGACATCGAATACCTTCCCCCTCCCTCATTCTTTAAAACACATCGCTTTTCTCTCTTTTCCCACTTTTTCACCCGATCACTAGCCCTTTCCCGTTGTCTCTCCTTCTCGCATCAAACCAAGGTAATTATCGCTTCTCTCTTATCTTTTCTTTTTCTTCTAATCTCTTTTTCATGGATCACCCCTTCCCCCAATTCCCGTAGGCTAGTCTTTTTTTATTTTTTGTCTTTTGAACTTTTGTGCTAGGGTAGAATTTTGATTAGCGTAAACAAATGGGGAATTTGTCACGACCCAAATTATCCTCCGAAAGGTATCATTATGACACCTAGTCTCTACGATTAGGTAAGCCTAATTTGCGGATAAGTCTTAATTAAAAACACAAGAAAATAAAGAAAATTTAGGACATAATCTGAATAATTATAACGATGCTGCTCGGATCGTACAAAATATTTATCCCAAAGACCCGGAATGTCACAAACAATCACAAGATTCTAACACTACTGTAGCTCTAAACAAAACTTGAAAGTACATAAGAAAAATCTCAATAAGATAGAATAGAAGAGGACTCGGAGGATTCTGCGGACGCGACAGAAATACCTTGCGGTCTCCTAGAATTAGCTGCAACAACTAGCCATGAGGCCGATAACTCGTACCTGGATCTGCAAACGAAAAACATGTTCAGGAAACGGCATGAGTACACCACATTTGGTACCCAGTAAGTGCCAAGCCTAACCCCGGTCAAGTAGTGACGAGGTCAGGTGAAGGCTCTACTGGATTAAATAAAATAAATTTAAAACAATATGAAAGATAAGTAATTTCTATAGTAAACAGTTAAATAAAATATTCGTAAACTTAACAGTAAAGAGAGCCCTCGGCTAAGAATAAGGTAAACACAAGGTGGAAAACTCCCGGGATACCGTCCCGTAGTCCCAAAATAAATATGCAGTGCTGGGGGATCTCCCCGAATATGTCTGTAGTCCTAATTTAAATATGCAGTACATGGGGATCTCCAGAAATACGTCCGTAGTCTCAAAATAAATATGCAGTGCTGAGGGATCTCCCGAAATACGTCCGTAGTCCCAAAATAAATATGCAGTGCTGGGGAATCTCCCAGAATACGTCCATAGTCCCAATTTAAATATGCGATGCAAGATAAATGACATGTATAACATTTAACTTGTACAGTTCATCTAATCATAGGTAAGGAAAATCAGTAACCTAGCTAAGCATGGTACACGGAGTATCACATAGACAATTAGACACGTAAGCATGCTTCCCTAATCTAAGCTAAACAAGTTAACACATAAATACAATTTAATAGGAGGAAGAACAATTTATGATTTAAGAAGGGAAAGTGGGATTTTAGCTATAACGGCCAGTGTACGTACTCGTCACCTCACGTACCCGGCGCCCACACAACAAATATTATCAAAACAACCCAAGGGAAGGTCCCCAACACAGATTTAGCAAGCCACTTACCTCGACTGCTCAAATCAACTCGATACTGCGCTCTTTCCACGAGTACTCAACTCCAAATGGGACAAATCTATTCAAAATTAATTGCATAATGTAAATATAACTTTAAGTAACTAATTTAACTAATAAATTCAAAGCTAAGACGCAAAATTAGGAAAATCGCCCCAAAACGTTCCCCAGGCCCACGTCTCAGAATCGGTTAAAATTTACAAATTATGAACACCCGCTCATTCACGAACACACTCGAACAAAAATTATCAAAATCCGACATCAAAATCCCATAAAATTCTCGAATTTTCAATTGGGGAACTTTTCTCCTATTTTCAAACTTTTACCCACAAATGCCTTAAGTAGAAGAGGGAAACAACAATAGATTATAGTATTAGGCTCAAATTAGAGTTAGAATTCATTACCCAATGAGTTTCCTTCAAAATCCCTCGAGAAATCGTCTCCCACCGAGCCAAAAATCGAATTTGGAAGTTATGAAATCAATCCCTCGATTTTTCATATTTCTGACCAGCGATTTTCGCTTCTGCGGTTAATGGGACGGCACCTGCGGAAAAGACTTCGCAGGTGCGAAAGTCACTTAAAGGCCTAAGTCCGCACCTGCGACCACTAGGCCGCATCTGCGGAAACCCGACCGCATCTGCGAGACCGGCTGACTTGGCCATTTTCCGTATCTACGCACGCCTTACCGCACCTGTGTGTCCGCACCTGCGGCTACCCCTTCCGCAGGTGCGAAATACCAAAACTAGCAAATTTCAGATTTTTTTTGCTTAAGTCTAAAATCCTTCCCGTTGAGCATCCGAAACACACCCGAGGCCCTCGAGACCTCAACCAAACCTACCAACCAGTCCTATAACCTCATTCGAACTTAGTCGAGCTTTCAAACCACCTCACATGACACTAAAAATAAGAATTAAACATAAATTCAAGCCTAAGAACTTAGCATTTTTCAAAACTCCACATGCGATGCCGAAACACGTCAAACCTCGTCCGAATGACCTCAAATTTGACACACAGGTCACAAATGACACTATAAACCTACAACCACTTCCGGAATTCCATTCCGAGCCCGATATCAAAATTTCACCTACCGGCCGAAATCGTTGAAAATCTAACTTTCGCCAATTCAAGCCTAAATCTACTACAGACCTCGAAAACACATTCCGGATGCGCTCCTAACCCCAAAATCACTCAACGGAGCTAGGAGTTGACGAAATTCCATTTCGGGTTCGTCTTCATACAGTTCCGACTACAGTCCGATTTCTAAGGTTTAAACTCATAATTAGGGACTATGTGACCCAAAACTCTCCGAATTCCATAACTAATCACTCTGGCAAGTCCCAATAGCAGAAACATACATGGGAAAAGTAGTTATTAGGGAATCGAGGTTCTAACTCTCAAAAAGACCGGCCGGGTCATTACAGGATTGTGGGTTGTTCATTAAATAACGGTATGTGGGAAACTATAATTCTCATCACCTCACTTAATTTTTTGAGGGTAATCCGTAGTATGTTGAAACAAGCAGAGAAAAACTATGCACATAAGGCGTTCGATAAAATGCCTGAATGAGAATTTTAATGGGTTTCCTGAAGTCTTAGTAGCGAACGTACTTTTACTGGCATTGTGAGCAGCCCTTAAGTGTGGAGTAGTTGCTTGGCAGTTATTTAACTTAAATTGCATTTGTTTTTGGACGAGTGTAAACCCACAACCGACTTAGGCAGGACTCGTGTATCGCTTCTGTGCACTTGAACTTCAATTATGCTATATGATCTTAAATGAATCCAATTTCATTATTTAGTCGTTCACGCCTCATTTTGCACACTTATGTTCATGAGATAAATATGACACCTACTCGCAGTCACAGAGAGCGGGGGGAGGGGGTAAAACTCCCCAGAGAATCCATCTACCGACAAGTATGCACAGGTAAAGGCAAACAAGGAAAAGCGGATAAAGTTGAGGTGCAATAGATTACAAAAAGGAACTTCTCAGATGGAAATTGAGGCCACCACATCGAGTACTGAGCCGCACCCACAACCACAACCACAATGAAGATCACAAACACGGTCGTCTAGGCCAAGAGTGGGCTCATTCCAAATTAGATAAGGAACTTCAAATCCACCTCCAGCTAAGAAGCAAAAGATGTTCGGGATAAAGTGAAAAGGAAAGGCACCGCTGGTGGCCGAGTTAGAATCTGACTCTGACTCATCCACCGCCTAAGGGTGATGGAGAGCCAGGTGCTCCGGTTTGACAAGTCCGTGTGGGAGAAGAAATTCATGAGCAAGCATGCTTGTAGGTTACATGATAGTGTAGTAAAGAATCAAGTGCTCCTCCAATTATTAGAAAGGTCAGTGAACTTAGAAATGGAAAATGATACTTATGCAAATATATTGACCGAGATAGAAGAAAGAGGATGGTTACCTTTGACCAAGGACCCAAAGGGCAAGGCTAACTTGACTCCTTTGAGATAGTTATATGCTAACTGGGACCTGGATCACGATGACATAGTAAGGCTTCACGGAAGAGATGTTGATATTTCTATTAAGACTATAAGCAAATACTACAAGGCAATCAATCGGGGTATCATAGATTATTGGAGGAAATAGTAGAGACCTAACTTGACACATATTCTTGAGACGCTAACTGAGGATCTGAGTATTGCTAGGCGGAGCAAGAGACAGAGCTCGGCAAAAGCATTAATGAACATGGGGGCCCGAGCTTGGATAAACTAGATATGCAACATATTGACGCCAACAACTCACACGACCATTGTGATATGGGAGCTAGTGTATCTAATATATGCTTTGATGACACAGGACAATGTGAACATTGGATAGATGCTGAGGAGTTGGTTGGCCAGGTTGCACAAGAACATGCAGTGGGGATTCTACGTTATACACACCCTCACTACGTTGCTGGAGAGGTGTAAACAATATGAGAAGGGGTTTTTGGATAGACAAAGAAGGATCTTCATGGCATATGTTGTGTCCAGGTCCAGAATGAAGATAACCTCTAGAAGAAAGGCCATTGGGAGTGTATAATTACCATGGAGGGTGAGCTCCAACGGTTAAAAGTAGATTTAGAGGCACGTGATCGTGTGTTAATGGTTACAGCAAAGACTCAGGACTAGTGGATTTAGTCCCAGTTTGACTACACATTATCCATCTTTAAGAGGCCGTTTCCAATGAAGTCTGTTGGGGTGCAAAAAACCCGGAGGAACTATAGAGGATGAATTTGAGTGCTATTGATAGTACTCTTGTTGATGAGATGAAAACGGCTACTGCTATGACTAAGACCCTCCTACTAGGGAGAGTGAGCAGATAGAGGTCGTATATGCGTCTAGCGTTGCGCTAGAGGATCCAACAACACAGGGGACCAAGGTTTGAGATTGGTCTCCACCGCAGCCAGAGTCTACTTGAGAGAGTTCCTGATACCCACTCTACTTTTGATCTGTATTTGTTGCTTATTATGATATTGTACAACTGTGGACAGTGCACAACTTAAGTTGGGGGTGAGTGTGTCAGATTTTTTGTGATTGGCCTGTGCATTAACTGATATACTTGATCTATGCATTACATGATTTTTGTCATAAATAGCTATCATGACTTGAGGCCAATGTAATTGTACAACATTAGCAAAGTCTTTTTTTTTTGGTTTAATTCAAATTTTTTAAAACCATGGTTCTTGCTCGAGGATGTAAAATTTCTTTTGAACCGGGTATTTTTGGGTAGATTTTTAAAGTATTCAAAAATGTTGGAAATTTTCTGACGACGAACTTCCTAGATAGATTTCTAAGGATTTATATATAAAGAAAAAACATAAATAAAATCTCTTTCTTTTATGAAAAAACAAGCAGAGTGGAAGAGCTTAATTTTCTATGCTATCTGACTTATTTTATGTTAGGGGTTAGGGATGAGCATGTGAGCTGATCATTTCTTTCATGATTTAAACAATATGCCTTGAGAATATGTGTGGTTTCTTTCTGACGCTTAGCCTCGTATCTTGTGTAATAAATCGATCGATCAATTGGTGCAATTACACATCGTTACCCTTTTTTATGCTTCACACATGTGTATTTATGATTTTATGACTTGCGAGATTAGTTATTTTGTTCCGGAAAGCATTTGGGTTGATTTGGACCCTTGGTTCTTGACTTAGAAGGTTAAATTAGAAGATATTGTTCAAATGTTAACTTTTGTGAAAATGACCCTGGAACTGTGTTTATATGGCTCTGATATCACATCGTGATTTCAGACTTAGGCATATGCCTGGAATTTATTTTGAAAGTCCATAGGTTGATTTATGTTGATTTGCCGAAATTTGGCAATTTGAAGTGGAAAAGTTTGACCGTAGAATGACTTTTAGCTGTCGAGCTCGGAACGATTTTGGGACTTGGATAGGTCTGTTATGATACTTAGAACTTGTCTGCAATATTTGGTGTCGTTTAACGTTGATTTGATATGTTTCAGACATTTAGTCATAATTTTAGAAATTCTTGAATTTTACTTTGAAATTCATGCGTTTTAGTGTTCGATTCATAGTTTTAGATTTTATTTTTGTTTTGAGCGAGTTCGAATGATATTTTAATTTGTGTGGAGGTTTGGTTTGGAGCCCCTAAGTCTCGGATGAGTTTCAGACATGTTCCATAAGGGATTTGGACTGAAATTTCAGAAATCTAGTGTCTGGCGCTTTGTTGTCGCAATTGCGAACACCAAGGTCGTGTTTGCGAGCTTAGCAGGGGGCTCAGGCATCACAATTCTGAAGTGGTCTAGATTTTGGGTAGTTCATATTTGCGACAAAAATTGTCGCTTTTGCGAATGCAGCAGGGTTCGCAATCGCGAACCTATCTTCGCATTTGCAAACCTATCTTTGCATTTGCGAAGAGCTTCCCAAGACTTTAGTGCCGCAATTGAGAGGGTTTCTTTTCAATTGCGAGGATTCACAATTGCGAACCCATATCGCAATTGCGTTAAGTGCAGCTGAACATAATGGCTGAAAGTCGGGATTTTATCTCTCATTCTCTCATTTTTGAACCCTAGACTCGGTAGGAGGCGATTTGGAGAGGGGATTTTAACTTAAAAACTTTAGGTAAGTGATTCTAATCTATTTCTAATTATATTCCATCAACATATCTTAGATTTTAACATCAAAATCATGTGAATCAAAGTGAAGATTTTGTGAAACTTTGTCAAGTTTTTGAACTCAACCGAGCTTACTAGTTTTGTTCTTGACCTGGCCTTATCACTACTTTATCGAGGTTACACTTAATACTTACTGGGTACCGTTGTGGTGTACTCACATTATGCTTTTGCATACTTGGCATCTGCAGGCCGCAGAGTCACCTTCCCTATTTTACTTCCTGCTGTATTTCTTTCAGATAGTGATGTATTAGATATTCTAGTTTTATTCTATAGAGGTTATGACTCAGTTCCACCGATTTTAGGGAGTGTATGGAAGAGATTATGTTTTGTTTCAGAAGGTTATAACAATTATTTAGCTTTGTTTTAGTATTTTGATAATTGTTTTTACCAAGTTATTATTATATGTTAGGCTTACCTAGTCGTAGAGACTAGGGGCTATCATGACATCCTACGGAGGAAAATTGGGGTCGTGACAAGTTGGTACCAAAGCTCTAGGTTCATAAGTGTTACGAGTCATAAGAAGGTATAGTAGAGTCTTGCGGACCGGTTATACTATCTTCGAGAGGCTACAGAACTGTTAGGAAAACTTCACTATTTTGATTCCTTATCGTGTGAATTGGTTGACTTAAAACAAATGAATCTTTGTCTTTCTATTCTCTCGCAGATGGTGAGGAAACGCACTGATGGATCCGATAATCAGACACCCGCGCCCCCTACTAAAGCCACGCGGGGCTGGGGCCGGGCCAGAAGTCGAGAAGGGGCACGTGGTGCAGCTAGAGCACCTGCCTGAGTTGCGACAAAGGAGCCACCAGTAGCTCCAGTTGAGGGACATGCACCAGAGACGCCTGTTGCCACCCAAGCACTTCAGGAGACCCTCGCTCATTTCTTGAGCATGTTCGGTACCATAACTCAGGCGGGGTTGAACCCACTTCCACTAGCCACATCTCAGGCTAGAGGGGGGGGGGGGGGG
>ML260341.1:383-16975 GCA_005239495.1 Nicotiana undulata | reverse complement strand
CTAACACTACCCAAAAACCCAATTTCCCACTTTGATTGCATGTTTTTAGGCCTAGATTCTAGTGATTAATGATGGAAAGTGGAAGAAAATGGAGTTAAATATACATACCTATGGAGCTGTGGAGGAAGGAAAACTTGAATTTCGTCTATGGGGGTTTGGGGAAGAAGGAGGAAGTGAGAAAAAAGTGAAATCCCGTAATGGGTCTGTTTTGGAACTTAATAAAATAACTGGGCAAAATTAGCCTATGCGATCGCGGAGGCAGGAATGCGATCGCATAGAGACCAAGGCTGGGTGCACTGCGATCGCGGAAGGGTTAATGCGATCGCACAGGTATACGACCTCCCCCCTATGCGATCGCGGAGTATGCTATGCGATCGCATAGTGCAACAGACTACCCCCCAGGCACGAAGCTATGCGATCGCGGACAACTCTATGCGATCGCATAGAGTAAACTTTGCCCCTACCAACCTAATGTTGTGCGATCGCGGATATGCATATGCGATCGCACTGAAGGAAAGGCCTGACACCAGAACCAGGAGAAACACCAGATTTTCCTATCTTTTTACACCCCGTTAGCTACTCGAAACTCACCCGAGCCCTCGGGTCTCAAAACCAAAAACACACACGTCTCCCAATACATCCTACGGACTTGTTCAAGCATTTAAACCACCAAAATATCATCAAAAACACGGAATTAAATCTCAAAACTCTTAGAAACTTCATAAACTTCTAAATTTCCCATTTTTAATCCGAATCACGTCATTTCAAGTCCGTTTTCCACCAAATTTCATAGATAAGTCACATAACATATAATAAACATGTTCCGAGCTTCGAAACCATAATACGGGCCCGATAACACGATTTTCACATAATAATTCATTTTCAAAATCCTTTATTATTTTAAGAAAACAATTTTCTTTAAAAATTCTTTTCTCGGGCTTGGGACCTCGGAATTCGATTCCGGGCATACGCCCAAGTCCCATATTTTCCTACGGACTCTCCGGGACCGTCACATCATGGGTCCGGGTCAGTTTACCAAAAATGTTGACCAAAGTCAACTTTATTCAATTATTTCATGCAAAACTCCATTTTTATCAAATTTCCACATAGAAGCTTCTCGGCTACATGCTCGGGCTGCGCACGCATATGGAGGTGAGATTAACGGAGGCTTTCGGAGCCTCGAAACACATATTTAGCTAGAATTACATAGGATGACCTTTTGGGTCATCACAGTATGGAATGTTGTCTGGGTGGATGACTGCTAGAAAGTTAGCATGTCCTTACTGCATGAAAATGGTAAAGCGTTCACTTTAAGACATGGCCGAAAGCAATCATGGTTTGATTGTCATCGTCACTTCTTGCCAGTTGATTATGAGTTCAGAAGGATAACGCATTAAAAAAAATACAGTTGAGCATGATTTGCCACGTCCAATTTTTTCCGGTGAGGAAATTTGGGAGAGGGTCCAGAACTTCACTAAAGTTACAGAGGCCCCAACTTCTAGATTTCCTGGATATGGTATTACTCATAACTGGACAAAACAGAGCCTATTTTGGGAGTTTCCATATTTGAAGGATAATCTTCTCCGACACAATCTTGATGTCATGCATATTGAGAAGAACTATTGTGACAATTTGTTCAACAAAGTGATGGATGATAACAATAAGACAAAAGATAACCTGAAGGAAAAACTGGACTTACAAGAATATTGCAGGCGACTTGAATTACATTTGCAGTCTACGAACAATGGTAAGGTGTTTAAGCCTAAGCCAACTACACATTCACTCTAGAACAAAGACGACATATTTTTGAGTGGGTTACAAACCTAAAGATGCCCGAGGGTTATGCTTTGAATCTGGGAAAACATGATCATATGATTGAAGGAAATCAGACTCATATGAAAATTCATCACTCTCATATCTTCATGGAAACCCTAATCCCTATTGCATTTTGTGGTTTGGCTGAAAATATTCTGAAACCCATCACATAGATAAGTTTGTTCTTCAAAGGCTTATGTTCTACCACGTTAAGGGAAGAAACCTATGTTAATTGAATCATAACATCCATTTAATCAGTAATAAGCTGGAAAGAATTTTTTCATGTAGTTTCTTTGATGTGATGGAACACCTTCCAATTCACATTGTACACAAGGAGCGACCTGGAGGGCCAGTTCAATGCAGGTGGATGTATCCATTCGAGAGGTAATGATTAAAGCTTGATTTATTCTTGTAATTTTCTTTAACGTTATCATCTGATATGACAATGTGCAGGACTATCGGCAAGGTTAAACGATTTGTTAAACACAGGAATAGGATTGCAGGATCCATATGCGAAGCATATCTTACAAAGGAAATTGCCTATTTGGTTCTTACTACTTCGACAGTCATGTGCCATGTGCTAGAAATAGTCACAATCAGAAAAATATCGTAATTGTGATTGATCCATTATATCCACTGATGTCCATATTCAATCAACCAGGTTAAGGCTCTAAAGATCGAAGAAAAAGAGGACTAAATAGTATGGAGTACAAATCAGCTTCAAATCATGTGTTGCTAAATTGTCCGGAAGTTTAACACTTCCTTAAGTAAGTGTTGACGTAAGATTAATTTACATGGACTGCTATTTAATTTTGTTGATGCAACTAAAAAAGTTTTCATTGTGTCGCTCAGTGACTTCGTGAGTCAATTTGGCAATGATGATGTATATAATACATTTGAGGCATGGTTTAAAGAGTGTGGAAGTGCATCTTACATACTTTCTCACATGTGAATATACATACTTCGTCACTTGTGAATATACTTGGTCACTTGTGATTTATTTGACACTACATGTAGGTCAATAATCCAAACAACGATGTTAATCAATTTTTGAAAGATATATCTTGGGGACCAACACCAATGGTTGCAACTATGTCTAAGTATTTTATGAATGGTTACAAATTTCACACTGAGGAATGCTCCAAGTACAAAAAAAAGCAATAGCAGTGGGGTGTGTATCAAAGGTGGTGAAGGCAATCAGGATGGGAAAATGATTATTAAGGTGTGATCAAAGAGATTCTAGAATTATCATATTCTGGTTGGCCAGATAATATTTTTCCGATGCAAGTGATTTGACCCAACACCCAGAAGAGGGACAAATGTACACTCGCAGTACAACAAAATTGAGGTTAATAAAAAGAGGGAGTATGATCGCTATGATCCTTTTATAATTATTGAAAAAGTTAGGCAAGTGTATTATACTCCATATCCATTACGGAGGGATAAGGCTGATTTGTTGGGTGTAATCAAAATTAAGCCTGTTGGTAGGGTCGAAGTTGAGAATATGCTAGATGTTGCTTATCAAAATGATACCTCAAGTGTTAACAAAATGGTGGATGATCAGTTAGAAAATTACTTGGAGCATCCTCAACGCATATTAGAAAAAGTTGATATGGAGGAAATAACAATCATAGAAAATGAGGACGGAGAATCACCTAATGAAAATCAAATAAGTGAAGAGGAAGAATTTTCGAACGAGGAAGGATACTTCGAAGACGACTAGCATGTTAGTTTTTTCAAGCGCTATCAACTTATATAGATTATATTCTCAATTCTAACATTTTCCTTAATTTATGCATGTCACGACCCGAAATTCCCACCTTCGGGACCATGATGGCGCCTAACATTTCACTTGCTAGGCAAGCCAACATTAGAGAATTATTTAGCCAATCCTTATTCAATTCAATAAATAACAACAAATAAGCTAAAACAAAATAAAGCGAGAGCGGAATAATATAAAAGCTTTAATATTAACTACAACCCGGATCTGGAGTCGCAATTCACGAATTTCTAAGATTTACTACAAGTAAAGTCTGAAAGAAATACAACTGTTTGGACAAAAAAACGGTAAAAATAGGGAAAAATAGATGGGGACTTCAAGGTCTGGGAACGCCAACAAAACTACCTTGAGTCTCCAATGAACCAGTCTGAGCTGCTACATCTCTCGATCAGCTAGGACCAATACCAAAATCTGCACATGAAGTGCAGGGTGAAGTATGAGTACAACCGACCCCATGTACTTACTCTGTAAGTGCCGAGCCTAACCTCGACGAAGTAGTGACGAGGCTAAGGCAGGTCACTCACACTACAACATGTATGCAATATATATAATAAAGTCAGAAAAAGGAAATACAGAATGAAATAAAGCAGTAAATTGCAAGTAATAACAACAATTCCAGGAAATAAGCTAGCAACATTAAGAATTTACCAATCCTTAAATGCGAAAGAAAATACCATATAACTAGCACATCTTAGAGAAATATAACACATAGGTTGTTGCGGCACGCAACCCAATCTACCGTATCACAATATCATAATCATAATTCACCCTTATTCCACCAAAACAATCCACCATTACTACACATGTTGCGGAATGCAACCCGATCCCACTATACAATAGAGATTCACCCTTATTCCACCACATTATTCACCCTTATCTCACCTGTTGCGACGTGCAACCCGATACCACCATATTAATACCTAGTACTCAATGTACACAGACAGATTCACAATTCAAATCATGGGAAGCCTTTACAAATCCATAAATACCAACTGAACCAAATAGAAAACCTTGCACGACAGGAGAATCTACATAAGCAATTCTACACAGCGAGACCAATCCAGAATTTTACAACTAGAAGATGCAAGTAAACCAACTTGAGAAAATAGTAGGAAATCATGAAACTGCGAAAAAGATCTAATATCATAAACGGGAGAAGACATTGATTAACAGGTAGCAATTAGGCATAGAAACACATTTAGAGCAGATAACAAGTTAGACAGGGAAAGAGATAATTAAAGAAAGCAGAAAAATAGGGAAAACAGGTAATTCGGAGGCGCATAAGCACTCGTCACCTCACATATACGCCACTTACATGAAATTCACATAGCTCATAGCCCGAGGGTTCCTAATTCCCACAATTCAAGGTTAGATACAACACGTACCTCGCTCAAAAGGCAACTCAATGCTCAATCATTCCTTTTTCTCTAGAATCTGCCTCCAAACCACTCCTAGCTATCCAAAATTGACTCAATAACATCAATTATTGCTAAAGGAATCAATTATCATGCACAAATTCAGATTTCCCAAACTTTCCCCCCAAAAAGTCAAGAATCGGCCCTAGGCCCGCTTAGTCAAAACCCGAGGTTCGGATCAAAATCCATTTACTCATTCACCCTCGAGCCTGATTATGTAATTAGTTTCGAAAGTCGACCCCAAATTCAGGTCTAAATCCTCAATTTGCAAAACCCCCTCAATTCTTCCTAAATCCCTAGTTTTCTACCATTAAGAACAAAGATTAGGGCTAGGAATTAATGGGTGATGATAGAAATGGAAGAAAATGAGTTAAAGAGTACAAACCTATGAATTGGTGTTGAGTTTTCCCTTCAAAATCGCACCTAGGCCGAACTCTAATGGAGAGTTTATGAAAAATGGGAAAAATCTCGTTGTTGAAATGTTTTAAGGTATGCTCGTCAAGCCTTCTTCACGTTCGCGAAGGGACTGCCATGTTCGCGATGTGCAGCAGCCCAAATGGCTTTTGCGTTCGCGAGTTCCTCTTCACATTCGCGAAGGCTTCTCCCCCTAGACTTCGCGTTCGCGTAGAAGAACAGTTGTTCTCTCCCCCAGGTCCCTCAAGTTGTGCGTTCGCAAAGGGTAAGCCCCCCACTTCTTCGTGTTCACGACCTAGCTATCGCGTAGAAGAAAATCATCTTGCCCCATTCTATCCTTCGCGAACGCGAAGAGGGAAACACCAGATAACAACTGAAGCCAAAATCTAAATTTTTCTAAGTTTCAAAACACCCGTAGCCTATCGGAATCTCACTCGAGCCTTCAAGGCTCCAAACCAATTACGCACACAAGTCCAAAAACATCATAAGAACCCGGTCGCGCAATCAAATTACAAAAATAACGCCTAGAACTATGAATCAGACACCAAATTAAATGAAATTTTCAATAAAACTTTAAAACTTCTATTTTCAGAACCGAACGTCCGAATCACGTCAAATCAACTCCATTTCTCACTAAATCCGATAGAAAAATCATAAATATCATAGTGGACCTATGCCGTGCTCCGGAACTAAAATACACACCCGATAGCAACAAAATAAAACATCAATCGATTCTTAAAAACCATAAAACTTTCAAACTTTCAATTTTCAATAAAAATTAATAACTCGGGTTAGGGACCTTCTAATTTGATTCTGGGCATACGCCTAGGTTCAAAATTATGACACGGACCCACCGGGACCATCAAAACACAAATCTGAGTCTGTTTTCTCAAAACGTTGACCTAAGTCAACATAAATGAGTTTTTAAGGCAAAATTCTTATTTTTATCAGTTTTTAACATATAAGCCTTCAGGAAGAACACCTGGGCAGTGCAAGCAAATTGAGGAAGGCTAAAATGAGGTATTCGAGACCTTGAAAAACATAATCAGGTTCTAAAATATAAGATGACCTATCAGGTCATCACAATTATGAGTATATGTAAACCCCCCAAGAGAAATTGTTAGACGGATATATATTCTCGACCTCTAAAACAATCGTTCGTCCTCGAATGGACATAAAAAAGTACCTGGGCTGGTGAAAAGGTGGGGATATCTACTCCGCATGCCCGACTCAGACTCCCTAGTATCTGCCTTGACGGGTTGACCTCTACACTGCACTCAAAATGAAGGATAAGTCTTTGACTTCAACTAACGAACTTGCCGGCCTAGAATAGCCACCGGCTCCTCCTTGTAAGCCAAATCCTTGTCCAACAGGACTGTATACAGCTAAAATTGGGGAGACCAATTTTTTTATCTATTATGGAATTCCATAGCCTGATTCGCGTAAGCCTCGAACGTATGGTTCGAGGCCCGAGCCTAATTTCCCTGTGTTCGACATCGGGGCAATACAGATCGGTGATTGGCACGAGCGAGCAGCATGTGGGCAAAGGCAATCAAGTATGCAACAGAGTACAAATCCGTACTATGACATTAAATAACTGTATCGGCTGTATGACATAAATGCTTATGTACTATTTTGGGATTTCCTCTCCTATATAAAGGGGACCCTTATCATTTTTTACACACAACACATTCATTATAAGGAACAAGAACATTCTCTGCTCTCTAACTCAAACATCCTCTATCATCTCTTTACCAATTTATTACTTGCATTTACTGTATTTTATTGATTGTCTTTCATTTATTGTCCATCATTGATCATAAATAGCCTCCTCCGAGGTCCATAGAACTGTTGTAGCTCCATCGATCGTGCGTCGCTAGCCTCGAACCTCGACCTCGAGGATCTATCTCGGCTAGCTTGGAACCCCCGATCCAAGGCAGTCTTGTTTTCCTATCCTCGATCTCATATCATTTCACCTTATTTTCGTTACTCAAACTTAGCATCTATTGCCTAACAACTAGCATTAAAATAAATCGCATATTTTCAGAACCACATAATAAAATTTAATTGTAATTACCATTTTCAAGGTAAACAGTTTAGCGCCCACCGTGGGGCCAAAACTAATAGTGAGTGTTTTAGCGTTGGTTCGCTAAAAACGCAAGTTATCCTTCACACTTATTCTTGTCCAAGATTCTTTGATTTCAGGTCAAAATGTCTAACTCAGTGAATGCACACGAAAGTCAAGGCTCTAAGAATTATGGGGAGAATGGTGTGGCTATTTTAGATGATGGCGCACCGTTACAAAATCATGAAAACACACCGGGACTAACCGTCGCGGGCATAGATTCGGGCGACACCCAACATGGCGACGTCAACTCCCACATTGATAGGAGTACGCGCCGAGAGGGTCAACATGAAGCGCAGGGAACCCTCACTCAAAGGGAAAGAGGGGTCAGCCTCCACACAATCTTCGAAATGCTCCAGGCACAACAAGCAGTGATTACTCAGCTACAAAACCATCACAATATTTCAAGCGCGATGGTACCAGGAACGGCCACTCGAACCCAGCGGATACCAGAGGGATCAAGCAATAACGGGTCAACAACCGACCCCGCTATTTTGAAAATGCTCGAGGACCTCACAAAGAGGATAAAGTCAAGGTTTTCGGAGAGAGAAATGAGGCCATGTATTAAAAGATACCAACCTTACGCCGAGAATCGAAGAAACACCAAAGGAAGCAGCACGCCCCGAATAGATCACAGGATGGACCACGGCCGGGATCCTCGAGGCCCAGTGAATAAAGCTAGATTCAGCAGGCATACGGAGACATCGGAGGTGCCCTTATCGCCCAAACACAACTTCAGCATTGGCTTTTCAGATATCGTATCAGCCATGGGAGAAATCAAATACACCAAGTGACCAAAGCCCATACTATCAGACCCTTCGCAAATGAACCCTAAACTGGTGTGCAAGTTTCACGGTACGCACGATCACATGACAAAAGATTGCAGGAAACTCCGAGAGGAAGCGGCCCGACTAATTAGCAAAGTATAACTCCAAGAATCCATCGACGACCGAGTGGTAAATCACCTCGGGGGTAAATTCTTTCAATTTCTTATCATTAATATCGACTGCTTCGCTTGGTCCTATTTAGACATGATGGGGATCCCGCATGAAATAGCCACCAGTCGACTAAGCCTCGATCCCAAGTTCAAACCGGTGAAGCATAAAAGGAGACCTCAGTCCAAGGTAAAGCGTGCATTCATCAAAGATGAGGTAACGAAGCTCCTCAAAATAGGGATACCCCGATTGGTTGGCCAATGTGGTGGTAGTCCCCAAAAAGGGGAATAAGCTGAGAATGTGTGTAGATTATAAAGATTTAAATAGGGCGTGCCCCAAGGATTCATTCCCATTGCCCAATATCGATCGCCTGATTGATGTCACGGTCGACCACGAGACCCTCACCTTACTTGACGCCTACTCGGGGTACAATCAAATTAAGATGAACCCCGAGGACAGGGAAAAGTCTTCGTTCATCACGAAGTACGATACGTACTACTACAACGTGATGCCTTTCAGCCTAAAAATGCAGGATCCATGTACCAGCGACTAGTTAATAAAATGTTTAAGCATCAAATAGGCAAATTCATGGAAGTATACATTTATGTTATGCTAGTTAAATCCCTGCGTGCAGAGGACCATTTAACTCATTTGCAGGAGATATTCAACATTCTCAAAAGCTACAATATGAAACTCAATCCCCAGAAGTGTGCCTTCGGGGTGGGTTCGGGAAAAGTTTTAGGCTTCATGGTGTCAAACAGGGGAATCGAGATCAACCTCGACAAAATTAAAGCCATCGCGGTGATAAATAACGCGAAGGTCGTGCAGCGGCTGACCGGGCGGATAACAGCTTTGGGCCGATTCATATCGAGGTCGTCGTACAAAAGTCACCATTTCTTCTCCTTGCTCAAAAAGAAAAATAGCTTCGAGTGGACTTCGGAATGTCAACATGCCTTAGAGGAGTTGAAGTAATATCTATCAAGCCCGCCTTTACTCCAAACTCCTAAGGAGGACGAAACACTATATTTGTACCTTGTCGTATCCGAGGTAGCAGTAAGTGGTGTGCTGGTTCGAGAAGAACAAGGTACACAATTCCCTGTCTGTTATGTGAGTCGAACCTTGGGCGACGCTGAAGCCAGGTACCCTCTTCTAGAAAAGTTAGCCCTTGCATTATTCAGTGCATCTCGAAAATTAAAACCTTATTTTCAATGTCATCGCATTTGTGTTTTAACGACATACCCCCTCCGAAGTATCTTGCATAAGCCCGAGTTATCAGGACGATTGGACAAATGGGACATCGAACTCGGAGGATATGACATCGAGTATTAGCCCCGAATATCTACTAAATCCCAAGTTTTGGCAGATTTCGTGGCTGATTTTGCGCCCGCATTAATACCCGAAGCGGAGAAATAACTCATGCTAAAAATGGGCATATCTTCGGGGGTACCTGTTCACTGACGGTGCTTCGAATGTGAAAGGGTCCGGGCTCGACATAGTTCTAAAGCCACCCACGGGTGGCATGATTAGACAATATATAAAAACCGCAAAATTGATTAACAAAAAAGCTGAGTATGAGGCTATGATTGCAGGTCTGGAACTTGCCAAAGGCCTAGGAGCCGAAATCATTGAGGCAAAATGTGATTCCCTCCTGGTAGCGAACCAGGTAAATGGGAGCTTCGAAGTTCGAGAAGATATGATGCAAAGGTACTTAGACAAAACTCCATTCACGTTGCATCGTTTCAAGGAGTGGACCTGACCCATATACCTCGAGAGCAAAATAGTGAGGCAGATGCCCTCGCAAATCTGGGATCGTTCGTCGAAGAAGACGACATACTCCCCGGAGTAGTCATTCAGCTATCCAAATCAGTTATCGAGGAAGGCCATGCCGAAATTAACTCCACCAGCGTAACATGGGATTGGAGAAACAAATACATCGATTACTTGGGAAATGGGAAGCTACCCGTAGACCCAAAAATGTCGAGAGCCCTGCGAACCAAAGCATCTTGGTTCTCGCTCTACCAAAGCGGAACTTTATATAGAAGGACCTTCGATGGGCACCTGGAGGTATGCCTGGGACTGTGGGATACAGATTATGTGCTCCGAGAAATCCACGAGGGTACTTGCGGAAATCACACTAGTGCCGATTCTCTTGTCCGAAAGGTGATCAGAGCAGGTTATTATTGGTAAATCATGGAAAAAGACGCCAAGGAATTCGTCCGAAAATGCGACAAATGCCAAAGATTCGCACCCATGATTCACCAACCCGGTGAACAACTACATTCAGTCTTATCACCGTGGCCATTCATGAAATGGGGGATAGACATCATCGGACCACTGCCAACGGAACCAGGTAAAGCCAGATTTATTCTATTTATGACTGACTATTTCTCAAAATGGGTGGAAGCACAGGCCTTCGAGAAATAAGAGAAAAAGAAGTCATTAACTTCATATGCGACCATATCCTGTGCCGACTTGGGATTCCCTCCGAGATAATCTGCGACAACGGAAAACAGTTCATCGGAAGCAAAGTGACAAAGTTCCTCGAGGACTGTAAGATTAAAAGGATCTTGTCAACACCCTATCACCCCTATGCAAACGGCCAAGCCGAATCCACAAACAAAACCATAATTCAAAACATAAAGAAGAAGTTAGAAATCGCAAAGGGTAGATGGAGAGAAATGTTTCTCGAGGTCCTATGGGCGTATCGAACAACTCCAAAATCGAGCACAGGGGAGACACCATTCTCTCTTGTGTATGGGTCCGAGGCTTTGATACCGATTGAGGTCGGGGAGCCGAGTGCCAGCTTCCGGCATGCTACTGAATGTTCAAACAGCGAGGCTATGACTGCAGCCCTCGAGCTAATAGACGAGAAGCGAGAAGCTTTACTGGTCCGAATGGCTGCCCAAAAACAAAGAATCGAAAGGTACTACAACAAGAGAACAAATCTCCGACACTTCAGAGTCGGGGACTTAGTCCTAAGAAAAGTCACCCTAAACACGCGGAACCCCAATGAGAGGGAGCTGGGCCAACACTGGGAAGGACTGTACCGTGTCCTCAGAGTGATAGGCAAAGGATCCTACAAACTCGGCACCATGGAAGGTGAACAACTCCCAAACAATTGGAACATATCTATGCTCAAACGCTACTACTATTGAGGTAAGACCACTCTCCTATATTCGTTCACATATCCCAAACTAAACTTCTGCAGATGCCCGATGGGAGACAGGCAGGAACCCTTTAAACTTCAAAGGACCCTGGGTTTTAAAGCATGTGTTGCACTCTTTTCCTTCGATCGGGTTTTATCCCTAAAAAGGGTTTTACCGGCAATGTTTTTAACGAGGCAACACCTGCACGCTACCCAAGGAAAGCCCAAGAATGTATTCAAGGCTCCTTTCCAACCAACCTCGAATACCGAGGGGCATCCCCCCGGAAGGTCAAATCCTCGAGAAAACCGAAGAAAATCGTCGACGAGAGCCTCGACAGGAAAAGGATGTACCGGGCCAAACAGTCAAATGAACTGTGTCCGCATAGAATAATCGATCCCTCGACGGTGAAGATATGTGTACTTATACCCAATAATAAAAGGAGCATCTTTTATACAAAATCTCGCGCTCTCGAATTTTTTTTTATCACAAAAGATGGCTCAAGAGCTAGAAATCTCCCGGACACTCGGGGACTGACGCCGAAGACTCGGGGCTATAAGATCCCAAGCGGGTAACCTCGTGACCAAAAACCCTCTGTGTGGCGGCATCAAAATTGTAAGTCCCACGGGCATTATCAAAATTGTAAGTCCTACGGGCATGATCAAAACTTTAAGTCCTACGGGCATGATCAAAGCCGTAAGACCTCAAAGTAAGGCATGTCCAAATCTTATTACCTTATAAAAGAAATAATCCTGATTTTAAAGCCGAGGCTATATATTCGAACTTGTAAGACCCCTAAAAAGGCATACCCTCGAATATAGATGCCAAGGATACCTCACTCAGGGACCATAGGCTACGGCCAAACACAACGACTCCGGTCGATAGGCTACAGACAAACATAACGACTCCGGTAGATAGGCTCTGGCCAAACTAACGCGACTCGGGGATGCCCGACCATCGTCACAAAATTAAATCCTCCGAAAATATTTTGGAAAGAACCGATTAAAACATGCTACCCTCGGCACAAGCAAAATATATTCGATCATTTTCATGTCAGTCCGAACAACGAAAAGGCTCGAGACAATTCAGCCATAGGGCAAAACCTTCCAAGGTGCTCATTTATCGTCACATAACAATTCGTTATCGAGGTTCTTTTCGGACCGTCGAAGAGTCGGACGAACACAAAAAATTTGAAAAAATCTTTGGCGAGAGAAAATAGCCATATTAAAGGTCGTATCGACCCAAATCGTAAGAGCATTGGCGCCAACTTACAAAGCCTCAGGGCTAATTCAAAAAACCTGAGGGTCGATGAGCTCGAGTCTTAACCCGACTCGAGGACTGAGCATGAAACGGTTAACTAAAATGCCTAAAGGCAAAACACATAGGAGCCTCCGGGAAAACCTCAAAAAACCTACGGACCAATTAAATGTCACATCGACCTCATGCTCAAAAGCCTGGCTGTCAGCTTATAAAGCCTCAGGGCTAATTTGAGAACCTAAAGGTCGATGAGCTCGAGTCTTATTCCGACTCGAAGACTTAGCCCCAAACAGTTAACTAACAACGCCTAAGGGACAAAGCGTAAAAGCCCAAGAACTGACATAGGATAATCTCAAGATCAACTTCAAAACCTAAAGGCTTAAAAACTCAAGACAAAACGTAATTCACGGGCTAATATGTTCAATTTGAGGCCGTTGAGAAATCGTTCATCAAAACAGAAACTTAAGGACTTGCCCTAAAGACCAGATCCCGGACCAACGACAAACGAGCTAGGCAATCCCTTACAAAAGATCAAGGTGAAACAAGAAATGATGAAAGGCTGCTCATATATACATATATTGAAAGATCAAAGGAGCGTATCCACATGACTTGTGTCCAAAGCTCTTGCAAAGGGGAAAAATAAATATAGCCTTAGTCTATCGCCGGGGCTGCGCTTTCTACGGCACCTTCGGGGAATATTCACAAAGCCCCATGGTTATCTTTACCTCGACCTCGAGCGAACGCTCGCTCGACTATTAAGCTTAAGGGCTACCCAAATTCGAGCAAGCCCTCACTCGGGGACTATTCACAAAGCCCCAGGGTTATCTTTACCTCAAGCTCTAGCGAACTCTCGCTCGACTATTAAGCCTAAGGGCTACCCAAGTTCAAGCAAGCCCTCACTCGGGGAATATTCACAAATCCCCAGGGTTATCTTTATCTCGAGCTCGATCGGACGCGAGCTCGACTATTAATCCTAAGGGCTACCCAAGTTCAAGCAAGACCTCACTCGGGGACTATTCACAAAGCCCCAGGGTTACTTTTATTGCGGGTTCGAGCAAACGCTCACTTGACCATTAAATACAAAGGCTGCTTGAGCTCAGGAAAATTCTCACTCAAGGGCCGTCAACAGGCTACCTCTATTTCGAGAGTCGAGACCCAACCCTCACTCAACTCGGGCCCAGAAGTCCCAAAAACCAAAGTTCACATCAGATCGATCCTAGCTTAGCTCGAGGGATAACTAAGGACTTTAAGAAGCATCACATTAATTGACTAAAAACCTAAGGGCTTATTATTTTACAAGTCCAATACTCGAACCAACCGTTAGAGCTACACATTTAGATTTTTCACAAACGAAGATGGAGCGAAATTCGACACAAATCGAAGGCAAATTAAAAAAGATCTTGTATTAATAAGAGGTGATGACAAAACCCGCAAGGGCCCTTACATAGAAACAAAGAAGCAATAAACAACAGCAAAAGGACTAATCTACTTTCGAGGGTGTATCCTCGAGAGCAACATCTTCGAGAGCCTCTTCCTTCGGAACTCTATTTCAATCTTTAAAGCAGCATCTTCGAGGACCCCTCCGAAATAGTGATAGATGGAGAAAATGCTACAACCTATCAAAGAGAAAAAGCTTTTAACAGGCGAAGAGAATTGTGGCCTAGTGAAACATTTGACAAATAAGGATCTCGCCTGCACTACTATTGTGAAGCCACTTCTTGAGAAATTGTACCGGTGTGGGATGCAAAAGTTAGTAGATAGCGCCACCTCACTCCGCAAAAACCAGAAAGAATGAGGCGCCACACCAGGTTGAAGTTAAGAGAGATGAGCAACATTGTAAGGACCGCATATCTTCCAGTGCAGAAAAAATCTGGCACCCTTCTCTCATTCTTTCGAGCCAATAACAACAATAACAACTCATTATAACACCAATTGGTGAGGAAGAGCTTTGAAAAAAAAGGCCAAGGCATAACTGGCAAAGTTGTTGCCGTATGACCTTATGGCCACCGGTTTGAACCATAAAAATAGGAATTTGGAGAAGAATGTAGAGGAGGGGAAGGATCAAAGGGTGCTGAAGAAAGAATGAGTAAGTCTTGGCCCAAACAATCCCCCATTTATAGGGAAACGGTAGGGTAACCGACGGCGCAACCAATGCTCTGGGGGAAATAAATCAACAGAGCAATCAACGCTTTTGGGAAAATTAACCGGCGACATAATTCAATGTTCCCAGGGAGACGAACCGACGAGATTTATCAACCACCTCAAAAATCTTATGTCACAAGCATGATATCATCACGAGAAGATCGAGAAAATCAAGATCTAAACCGTTTCTTATCCTTACACTCTAAGAAATGCGGGGACTATCTGTATACGGCTAAAATCAGGGAGACCAATTTTATATCTATTGTCACGACCCCAAATCCTAACAGGCCGTGATAGCGCCTATCGTGGAACTAGGCTAGCCAACCATCACATTGCTACACTTTTGTTCAATTAAAATAGTTCACAATTAAATAATAAGCAAGCAACCATAGCATAAATAATATAAATAAGTCTTGGCGTCCCTTTAATATTCTAAACCACCTCCCAAGAACTAGAGTCAATAGTCATGAGCATCTATGAATAAATAAATCTAACTCTTCTAAAACTATAATGTATATCTCTGAATCAAATGCTAAAGCTAAACAAGGAAAGGAATTGGAGAAGCTGTGGACGCTGGACAGCTACCTCGAAATAACGTGAAATGCTGCTATCAACTGCGTCAGCTACTGCTGCGAACTAGTACCTGGATCTGTGCACAGAGGCACAGAGAGTCTTTATGAGTATGCCAACTCAGTAATAATGAAAATAAATCACAGTCTGAGTAATATAAACACACAGAACATGTACACAATTCCACGAAACCAGCAAAACACCAAGTCACCACGTAACATTCATCAATCATAAGTTCGAAATCAGTTTCCAGAAAACCTTTGGAACAAGTGCAATATCAGTATGTCTTAGTAAAATTCTCAGTAAAACCAGTGTGAAAACGAAGTAAATCATAGTTTGAAAACTCAGTAAAAATCTTCATAAAATTGCCCCTCGGGCCAAAATCATTTATCGTAACCATTGCCCATCAGGCATCCTCACAATCACTCTTTATAAGCCCCGCCGGCATCACTCATTCGGTACCGGCGCTCACTGGGGGTGTGTTACAGACTCTGGAGGGGCTCCTACAGCCCAAGCGCAATAATAAGCCACAGCATGGCATAATTCACACACAATATAGGCCCGCAACCTCACTCATATCATATCATCCCCACAATACAGGCCAGCAGCTTCACTCAGTCAGAGACTCTCAATTTGCCCTTCAGGCCATAAATATACCGGGTTCTCGACCCAAAAACAGTATTTAATTTTCAAGAAGTAGTATCAAAATACTCTGAGTGTCAAAGCAATTTCACAGAAAAGACTGAGTGAAAAATCATAACGTAGCAGTGAGGAAAATAGTAAAAACATCGCCCAAAGGGTAAAAAATCGGCACTAGGCCCCAAGCATGGCTTACAGCCCAAAACATATAATAATGTATAAATACTATTTAAGCAAAGGCTTAAAAATCGGTTTCACAACTCAATAGTCGCCTAAATAGGAAACAGGTTCCAAAGTTTCCACCTTTTTCTTTCAAAACCCGTGAAAGGGTGCATAGTCCGGGGTTTCATACCCTCA
>ML260339.1:0-37845 GCA_005239495.1 Nicotiana undulata | reverse complement strand
TATATATATATATATATACATTAATTTTTTATTAACCCCATTATCCCCACTTTTCTAGCCTAACTTCCCCACTTCCCCACTTCACTCATGCCTCATCCCCACACACTCACGTTCCTTCCCCCATTTCCCCCACTCCCTCACGTTAAAATTCCAACCACCATATCTTGGACAAGGCCTTTATAAACTCTTGGTCACAGGAGAAAGAGGGAGGGCTTTTAAAAAAAAAAGAGAAAGAGAAAACAGAAGAACGAAACAAAAAAAAAAAATTTGAAAGCAAAAAAAAAGAAAAGAAAAGGCAACTGACGAAGGCAAGAGAGTTGGAGAGAAAAATCATTCATCAAAATACCACCCAAAAAAAAAAGTGACTCATTTCCTTCCTGGTATAGAGAACGAAAACAGTCAAGAAAATAGGTTTCTAGCCGCGGTTCGGTTTAGCAATCAGTGCTCAAGTTTCATACATTACATCTGCTCCTAAAGTTCCAAGCTCGGAAGTCATCTCACTAGTCAAATATTCGAGATATTTCGGATTCTGCGTTAAAGTTGAGGTTTCCGGTCGGCGACGGTATCTCGTTCTGAGTTTCAGCTTAGCGGTTCAAGTTTTGTGTCAATTACTGTTCGTTATGCAATGTTCTCGGTCTTGGCTTAAGGATCCTGTACAATCAGGTATTAAGAAACTCAAATGACTCCTTTTGACGTCGTTAATTTGGTTGTTTGTTAATTTGAACTAAGAGAACATTCTAGTTAGTTTTTTTTAACATGTTTAACAGATGATTATTTTGAAACTTCCGAATCCATTACATGTTTAAGAAGGAAAGGAAAATATTTATTTTGCACATTTTAAGATCTTTTGTTTTTTTACTGACTTTCATTTTTAACAATGTTTCATAAATCATGTCTTAGCATTTTCCACGTTTTATGCGTCCTTATTTGATTTTTAATTCATTTTTATTAACATTAATGGGAATGTAGTTCTACATTATATATTTTGTAAGATGAATAATTTGGTAATTTATTAACTTATGGTTTTTAATAGCCTTAAAGTATAAATGATTCTCTTAATATTAATAAAGACTGAATAATGTTATTTCATCTACAACGTGATTTCCATAATGAACACCATTAGAGTGCTTTAGGCGCGTTTTAAATATACTATCATAATTATGTACACGTTCGCGCGGCATAATTATGATTTTCATTTTAAAATCGAAGTATGCGTTCGCGCAACTTTGGGCGAAACAATTTTAATATTAACAAAGTATGATTAATTGTGTACACATACGCGAGACATGATTCTTGACGCGATGAACGAAATGTGTACACGTATGCGTGACTCGTTTTAAGATAATTCCATAATTACGAATAACCAAACAAAATGTGTACACGTACGCGTGACTCGTTTAAGATAATATCACCAATACGAATAATTGAGTAATTAAAAGCGGTAAAGGATAAATACACATAGGTTCTAAAATGAGTAATTAAATAATTTAGGCCAAGTATGAACCACTAAGCGACCGTGCTAGAACCACGGAATTCGAGAATGCCTAACACCTTCTCCCGGATTAAAAGAATTCCTTATCCACTCTTCTGGTTTCGCAGACTTTAGAACATAGTCAAATTTCCTCGATTTGGGATTTAAAAATAAACCGGTGACTTGGGACACCATAAATTATTCCAAGTGGCGACTCTGAATAAATAAATAATCTCATTTCGAATAATGTCACTTTAATTGGAAAACTTCTTATCCCATATCCCCCTTCGGGTAAAAAGGAGGTGTGACACAGAATGGGTCTCCACCTCTAAGAAGTTAACCTCCACTTCCGACCTTCCGGCTCCTTCTTCACTAAGTGGCCATGTAGTTGAGTTGTAGCTACAATGGGGCACATAGCCTGAGTGCTCTGATGAAATATGACCCTCCCAAGCCTAAGGCAATTTCTACCACTAGACGACACAAAGAATCATCCTGCCCTGAGTCATCAAAAATTTACAATCATTTTTGAATCCATTAGTGAGTTTGGGGACTCGTCCTCTGGCTATACGAACCAACGTAGGAGTGTGACGGGTTAACTTATCGAACCTGATGGAATATTCCGATACCGTTTTATGACGCGACACAGCCGTAACTTCCACACCGAGTTTTGTAGACTTCAAGTTGTTTGAATAAATCCTCTGGTACTGAGGTATAGGGTTATTAAGGAGGTAGACGTACCGAAATTCCCAGCTTTATCTCTTGCAAAAACAAAATCCCTGGACTTATACATTCCAAACCAAAACTGATATGACATGTGGCCTCTCAATCTATTCGTTGACAGTGGACCTCCCCACGTGGCACAAGCCATAGGTCACAATACTTGATAATCCACGATGTTAAACTTCACATCTCATATAAATCAATCATGTTGCTTTACACTTATATTCCCATGGTGTGCAATACCTCATAGAGACAGTCAAGAAAATCCTATGGGTCTTCAAAAGATATACCACTAAAATGGAGTGGAACTTGTTTGGTAACTTGTCCAACCTCAATAAACGGACTAGTGCATCCTGCAACCATGGAGTAGCTATAAATCCTTCCGGCTTCTATCTAGTCCACATATACTGACTGAGCTAGAACCTCCGCATCTAGATCCATTTGAGACTGTACAATAAGTGCTGATGTTCGAGCTTTAGACTGCGCTCTGCTTCTGTCTCTTCCCTCGATCGTAGCTATCATTGGGGCTTCATCTCTTGTCCGGTCATAGATGCTTCACATGTTGTCGAGATTAGTGAGAGGACAAGAGTAAGCAAGTTCAATCATCAATGATAGAATAAATTCGCACGATGGAGATGAAGAAATGTGGAGTTATTCCTAACCTTGCAGCCTCTAAGGGATAAATACAGACGTCTCCGTACAGATCCCTCAGACTCTACCAAGTTTGTTCGTGAGTTGTGAGACCTAAGCAACCTAGAGATCTTATACCAACTTGTCACGACCCGAAATCCCACCTTTCAGGTCGTGACTGCGTCTAATGTTGAACCCGCTAGACAAGCCAACGTACACCACACCTTGACCTTTTTAAAACAACTTAACAGTAATAAAGAAATTATCTTTCAAACCTTTACTGAAATAACCAAAACCACTTCGAAAGTTTTACAGCAGAAATGTAATAATACTCCGAAAAACGCATAATGAAATGATAAAGATAACAACATCGTAAAATCCCAAAACCGGGGTGTCACAACCTCACGGACTGTCTATAAGAATACTAAATACAAGTTTGAAAGGAAATACAATATTGTCTTTAGAACAGAAGGAGAAATAAGACAATAGGATGCTAATAGCAGGAGAGACTCCAGGGCCCACGAACGCCAGTGGTATACCTTGTAGCTCGATGTGGACTGAAGGTGACTCCCTCAGAGCGGTCCACGGGGTCCGGAAGCGGGATCTGCACAACATAGAGAAGTGCAGTGTAGTATCAGTACAACCGACCCCATGTACTGAGTAAGTGCCGAGCCTAACCTCGGCCGAAGTAGTGACGAGGCTAGACTTAGCAAATAACGTTCACCTGTCCTATTCTACAACACCAAATACAGATAACAAAGCAAGGAAGAATAACATTCATATACGGGGAACGGGAGCAGATAAAGGGCAAAAATAATAAGATAGAGCAGTTAATTAATATCTAGTAAGAAAAGAAACAATTTACCGAAAACTGATAAGGTATGAATGACATGTCTGAATGATAACAATGGCACGGCATCACCCATCGTGTTTTTACTCTCTTCCTCACCAATGCAATGTATGTTGTAATCAATGTAATCATGGCACGACATTAACCTTCGTGCTTTCAATAAATGTAAACATGGCACGGCATCACCCTTCGTGCTTTTACTCTCTTCCTCACCAATGCAATGTATGTCATAATCAATGTAATCATGGCACGGCATTAACCTTCGTGCTTCCAATAAATGTAAAAATGGAATGGCATTAACCTTCGTGCTTTCAATGAATGTAAACATGGCACGGCATTAACCTTCGTGCTTTCAATGAATGTAAATATGGCACGGCATCACCCTTCGTGCTTTACACTCTTCCTCACCAATGCAAGACAATGTGTATGGCAAGGAACGCAGCATACAGTTCAAATCACCCGGCAAAGGGAAAATATCTGTCAATATCTCAATAAATGCCCGACAACGGTCTCATCTATAGCCAATCAAATCAATATATATATTGTGTACTTGGATTCTCAATTGAACCAACATTTCATAATCTCTACAACCAGTACATCAACCACAATCAACTTCTCAAGTAGAGGCAATCACGTAATATAATGAACATTGAAGAAATAACTGAATTTTATCAAAATAGACTCACGGGCATGCTAAACTCACAATGTATAGGTACTCGTCACCTCACATATACATTGTACATGATAAACACATAACACATAGCAGGCAATACCTAATCCCTCACCAAAGTTAGATAAGAAACTTACCTCGGGTCCAAAATATAGAAATCAACCCTCTAACACCGCTTTTCTTTTAGAATTCGACTCCGAAACAACGATATCTAGGCATAATTAATTCAATAATATCAATAAAGACTCAATAACACAATCCCGTAGCCTAAATATACAATTCCCAACATTCTTCCAAAAATCTCACAATTCGACCCCGGGCCCGCTTGGTCCAAACACGAGGCTCGGACCAAAACCCGTTCACCCATAACCCCACGAGTTATAATATATAATTTTTTTTGAAATCCGACCCCAAATTGGGGCTGAATTACCCAAAATTCTCAAAAACCTAACTCTACCCAAAACCCCTAATTTCTACCTTGATTCCATGTTTTTAGACCTAGATTTCTAGTGATTATGGAAGTAAAATGGGAGAAATTGATGTTAGGAAGCTTACCCAAGAGGATATGGAGGAAGAATTGGTTTAAGGCTCATCAATGGGGGTTGGGGATGGAGGAGAAGACTGAAATTTAGAAATTCCCGTGTAAGGTTCTGCTTTTGGTATTTAAAAAAATGACTGATCGATTTTGTGCTCTGCGATCGCAGAAGAGGACCTGGTGATAAACCTACGTGATTGCAGAACCTATGGACCCCACCCTATGCGATCGCAGCACCCCACACGCGACCGCACTGACCAAATCACCCCCAGACCCCTAGACCACCCAGTACCCTATGCGATCGCGGAACATACATTGCGATCGCATAGAACATCAGTGACCCCCTCCAAGCCTAACTCTATGTGATCGCAGTGCTACCAATGCAATCGCACTGAAGAATTGACAGATCCAGCAAATCAGTTAAACATCAGATTTTTCATGACTTTTACACCCCGTAAGCTACCCGAAAATCACCCGAGCCCTCGGGTCTAAAAACCAAAAACACACACGACTCCCAACAGTTCCTACGGACTTATTCAGGCATTTGAATCATCAAAATATCATCAAAAACAAGGAATTAAGCCTTAAAACTCATAGAATTTTCTTAAAACTTCATAAAGCTTAACTTTTCCAATTTTGATCCGAAACACGTCATTTCAAGTCCGTTTTACACCAAATTTCACAGATAAGTCACATAACATATATCAAACCTGTTCCGGGCTTCGAAACCATAATACGGGCCCGGTAACACAGTTTTCACATCAAAGCTCATTTTCAAAAACCTTTATTATTTTCATAAAACAATTTTCTTTAAAAATTCATTTCTCGGGCTTGGGACCTCGGAATTTGATTCCGGGCACACGCCCAAGTCCCATATTTTCCTACGGACCCTCCGGAATTGTCACATCACGGGTCCGGGTCTGTTTACCAAAAATGTTGACCAAAGTCAACTTTATTCATTTAATTATCATAATTTTCATTATTCATCAAATTTCAACATAAAGACTTCCCGGCTACACGCCCTGGATGCGCACGCATATCGAGGTGGGATTAACAGAGGCTTTCGGGGCCTCGGAACACAGATTTAGCTAGAATTACTTAGGATGACCTTTTGGGTCATCACATAGAATCTATCCTAGAATTGGGAGAGTCATATTTCATCAATGCACTCAGGCTACATGCCCCATTGCATTTACAATTAACTTACGTGACCAGCTAGGGAAAAAGGAGTCGAAATGTCGAAAATGGAGGTCAGATTCCTAGAGGTGGAGACCCAGCCTGCTGATATATTTTTTATTGTATGGCTGAGGTCGATACATTAAATGGTGTCATTTCAAGAATAATCTCTAATTAGTATAAAGTGATGATTTATTTAACTTAATACGGTTATGCGTATCCAATTAAAATTCTTCTAATATTCTCTACTCTCGGGTGAGCTTCATAACTCAAAAATCTACTTATGTGAATACTTGTATTGAGAAATCCTATGGAAATAACTGTGTCTAGCATCACGTGTTGTAAAATTGTTTAATGGAAAATATTTAAAGGAAGGAAATGGAATATTTTCGATTGGCACAATACGCATGATGCTTGTGATTCAGAATTGAGGACGAGAGCCTCGCATTGTAATATGATTTGAGATGCTTAAATTGGTCCTGGTAGGGAGTCATGCCTGTTAGGCTTGTTCAATAATTTATGTATAAATAATGATAATGATCATAATAATAAATGAATAAATAATAATAATAATAAAAGTAATACTAATAATAATTAAATAAAAAAATAAACTAATTAATTAACTGTGTATAATTTGCCAAATTCGTGTCAGAATTATTGAGCTTTGACCTGCGAGGTATGTGCCTCCCATGTGGCGTTAAATGAGACATGTTAAGTTAGGTATATAATTATGAGGTCTTCAGGAATCGCATCTCGTTATCGGTATTGTGAAGGTTTGAAGGGAGATTATTTTTAATGTGGAGTTGTTTGATGATTTTGTAAGTGACTATGAACAACTATTAAGAGCATATTGAGCCGAAAGGATAATCCATTCGAATGGTCAGGCGAGTGTGGGTTGAACTTTTAGAAACTTAAGATTTTCCTTGACTTCAGCACCGGTGTTGGTATTACCATCAGGTTTAGGTTCTTTCACGGTGCATTATGATGCTTCCCGAGTTGGACTTGGAACGGTATGAATACAGGATGGTAGAGTAATTGCGTATGCGTCTCGTCAGTTGAAATTCCATGAGAAGAATTACCATGTTCATGACTTAGATTTGGCAGGCATTGTTAATGCATTGAAAATTTGGAGGATCTAACTTTATGGTGTGCCGTGTGAGGTTTTTACTGACCATCGCAGTCTCCAGTACTTATTCAAGCAGAAATCTCTAAACTTGAGGCAGCGAAGATGGTTAGAGTTACAAAAATATTATGATGTCACCATATTGTATAACCTAGGGAAAGCCAATATGGGGGCCGATGCATCGAGTATAAAGGCGGTGAGTATGAGCAATCTTGAGTATATTTCAGGTGGTGAGAGGCCGTTGGCTTCAGACATTCAGACGTTGTCTAATCAATTCGTGAGGTTGGATATTTCTCCCAACAGTGTTATATCTTGTACAGTCGCCCGGTCTCCTCTAATTGAGCGTATCCGAGAGCGACAAGATGATGACCCACCTTTGGCGGTCCTTAGGGACACAACTCGGCACGGTGATGCCAAGTAGGTTACAGTTGGAGGTGATGGTGTTTTGAGGATGCAGGGTTGTTTATGTGTTCATAATGTTGATGGCCTTCGTGAGTTGATCCTTGAGGAGGCTCACAGTTCTAAGTATTCTATTCACCCAGGGGCAGCTAAAATGTACAAAGATTTGAGGCAGTATTATTGGTGGAGAAGGATGAAAAAGGACATTGTGACGTATGTGGCTCGTTGCTTAAATTGTCAGCAGGTAAATTATGAGCATCAGAGACCTGGTGGTTTGCTTCAGCAGATAGGGATCCCTGAGTAGAAGTGTGAGCGTATCACTATGGACTTCGTTGTTGGACTCCCACGGACTCAGAGGAAATTTGATGCAGTTTGGGTTATTGTGGATAGGCTGACTAAATCAGCTCATTTCATTCCTATGGCAAGTACTTATACTTCCAAGCGGTTGGCTGAGTTATATATTCAAGAGATAGTTCGCCTTCATGGTGTGCCCGTGTCTACTATTTCTGATCGGGGTACGCAGTTTACTTCGCACTTTCAGAGAGCAGTTCAGCGTGAGTTAGGTACCCGAGTAGAGTTAAGTACAACATTTCACCCTCATACTGACGGGCAGTCCGAGCGTACTATTCAGATATTGGAGGATATGCCCGACGCTTGTGTTTTTTACTTTGGAGGTTCATAGGATCAGTTATTTCCATTAGCGAAGTTTGCTTATAATAATAGTTATCAGTCGAACATTCAGATGGCTCCTTATGAGGCGTGATATGGTAGACGGTGCAGATCGCCAGTTGGATGGTTTGAGCTGGGAGAGGCTCAGTTATTGGGTACAGACTTAGTTCAGTAGGCCTTAGGTAAGGTCAAGATTATACAGGAGAGACTTCGTGCAACTCAGTCTAGGCAAAAGAGTTATGCCGATCGTAAGGTTCGTGATGTGGCATTCATGGTTGGAGAGAGATTATTGCTTCGTGTGTCGCCCATTAAGGGTGTTATGAGATTTGGGAAGACGGGTAAGTTGAGCCCCAAGTATATCTGGCCGTTTGAGATTCTTGATAGAGTGGGGGAGGTAGCTTATAGACTTGCGTTTCCTCCAGGGTTATCCTCTGTTCATCCGGTATTCCATGTATCTATGCTCCGAAAATATCATGGTGACCCGTACCACGTGTTAGATTTCAGCTCTGTCCAATTGGACAAAGACTTGACTTATGAGGAGGAGCCGGTAGCCATTTTAGACCGTCAGGTTCGTCAGTTGAGGTCTAAGAGTTATCCTTCAGTTCGAGTGCAGTGGAGAGACCAGCCCATTGAGGCAGCTACTTGGCAGTCCGAGTCGGACATGCAGAGTAAATATCACACTTTTTTGCAAATTCAGGTAATCTTCTATGTCCGTTCGAGGACGAACGTTTGTTTTAGAGGTGGAGATAGTGATGACCCAAGGGGCCATTTTATGAAGTTAGACTCCGTTCTAGGATTGGTAGTCCTAAAGGGTTAATTTTAAATACCTCGATTTGCGTGCGCAGTCCGGGCGTGAAACCGGAAAGCTTTTATGTGAAACTAAAAGAAATAATAATTTTTAGAATTAAAAATTTGGTTTTAGTTGACTTGAATCAACATTTTGAGTAAACGGACTCGGATCTGTGTTTCGATGATCCTAGGAGGTCCGTAGTAAAATATGAGACTTGGGCGTATGAGCGGAATTGAATTCCGGGGAGCTAAGCCTTAGAAATTAATTATTGAAAGAAATTGTTTTGCTGAATTATTAATGAAATAAAGAAATGAATTAACGTTTGAAATCGTTGGTATCGGGCCCGTATTTTGGTTCCGGAGCTCGATACAGGTTTGTTATGATATTTAAGCCTTGTCTGCGAAATTTGGCGAGAATAGGAATTTATTTAACGTGATTCGGATGTTCAGTTGATAAATAGTGAAATTTTAGTGTTACTTGAGAAAAATAATGAGTTTTGAGGTTTAATTCATAGTTTTACATGTTATTTTCATGATTTGATCACACGAGCAAGTCCGTACGATACTTTTAGACTTGCGTGCATGATTGGTTTAGAGCCCCGAGGGCTCGGGTGAGTTTCAAATAGGTTTGGGTTGTGTTGCGCTCGTTCTTTCTTATGCTTCGACGTCGTTTCTTCAAGCATAAATGATATAATATTGAACAAATAAGCTCCGATTTCTATTTTGAATGAAGTATTAGATTCGTATCATAATTACGGACCCGTAACAAAAAGAATCATCAAATTTGGACATCGTATGAGGATTTTATGGGCATTTTACTAAGGTTACCAGAATTTTCAGGTTAATTACGAAATTGTCACTGACGGCGTATTAAAAATCATCACTTTTGCAAATATTAAAACCTACATATATCCTTCATTATAAGGTCAAATTGAGTAATTCAAAAGCTTAAATTGATTAAAATTTCACAAGGAATCCATTGGAAACATAAAAATTGAATTTCAGGATCATTTGGCACAATAAACGAGACAGAATACCTGGCAGAAATATATATATATAACGGACAAACTTCTTTTTCTTCAAATTTTCGAACCCCACAGCCCTAGAAACAAATTTCTTCACCAAATATCATCCTGAAGTCATAGGTAATCAATTTTAAACTTTACTCTTTGAATGAACTCATTATTTCCCATCACTTTTAAATCAAAAACTAACTATTTTCATTGTAAAAATTGAGGGTTTGGGTAGAATTAAGAAATTTTGTAAAAATCGAATCTTTACCTTGAATTGAGGTCGAATTTTGAAACTAATTGTATATTTGGGTTCGTGGGTGAATGGGCAAACGTAGTTTGGTCCGAACCCCGAGTTTAGACCAAACAGGCCCGGGGTTGGATTTTCACTTTTTTTAGAAAACTTAGGAAAATTTGTAATTTTCAATAAAGTTAGTTCCTTTAGCCTTAATTAATGATATTGAGTTAATTATCATTAGATTAGAGCAAGTTAGAGCAAGATTCTAAAGGAAAAGCTGTAATTGAGCAGTGACTGGCCTGCGAAATTGAGGTAAGTGTTTGGTCTAACTTTGACTTGAGGGAATATGAATTCCCACTTGTTTGCTATGTGAAATGCATGGGCTTGGTGTATAGGTGAGGTGAAGAGTATCTATGCACTACACAATTTTCTTGATAAACATGATTCATTTTCCGTTCCCAATTTGGAAAGAGTATTGGTTGTTTATTTGGTTCCCTTATGGTACAACGGTTTAGTAGTTTGGCATTGTTTATACGATATATATATATATATATATATATATATATATATATATATATGTGTGTGTGTGTGTGTGTGTGTGTGTGGTTCCTGTTGGTTTCATTTTTGATAATATTGAGGAATTATGAGAATTGCAGTTTAACTGTTTTATGATTGTTGAGATTTACGTGGTTGTTTGGTTTTAATTGATTGTTGCCAATTGTTTTGGCAAGTGTATTAAAAGTGTTGGTTGTTCTCTTGATTTTATCATGGTATATAAAGACTGAGATGGGTTGACAACGTTACGGTGTTTACATATATTCTGGTTGGTTTTATAGTGTAATGATATTGGTTGAAGCTTACGAGCTATATTGTTTTCTGTTTGAAATTATGGAAATAAAAGTATTGTGAAAGGCTTGGCCTGAATTGTGAAATTTATGAATAAATTGATATGATATGTCTGGTGGGAGCGGGTTGCACGGCGCAACAAGGAGTAATAAAGGTGGACAGGTGGGATCGGGTTGCACGCCGCAACAGAAGTAATAAGGGTGATATACTTAGGGAGGAGCAATAAGGGTGGACAGGTGGGAGCGGGTTGCACGCCTCAACAAGGAGTGATAAGGGAGGACATTAATATTTTTTTACTGATTTTCAAAGAAAAATAAAGATTTGAAAACATACTATTTTATATTACTATTTTTCATATTTTGGCACTACTTTTATTTAAAGTTAAAGTTTGGAAATTTGGAAACTTATTTGAGAATTGGTTATGGTTGAGTCCTGGAAAATGCGGCTGAGTTATTTCATTGTTGTTGCAGTACTTAATTATTTGTTTAGAGTTCCTTCTTGCTTTATATTTATTGTCTCAATTATATTTTCTTGTTCGTGTAGAATTGTTTTATTGCGTTATTGTATGTATTATTGTCACGGGTTATATGTTGTTAATGCCCCGCCGTAGCCTCGTCACCACTTCGTCGAGGTTAGGCTCGGCACTTACTCAGTACATGGGGTCGGTTATACTAATATTGCACTCTGCACTCTTTTGTGTAGATCCAGGTATAGACCAGCAATAGAGATATTTAGAGCGACTATTCATTTATTCGGAGACATGAGGTATATCTGCCGGCGTTCGCAGATCCCGAGAGTCTTCTCCTATTTTTATAAAACTGTTTTATTATATTCAGAACAGTTACACTATTTTTTTCAGCCCATTATTTGTAGTATTCTTTAGTAGTTCGTGAATTGTGACACCAGATCCTGGGGTAGTTCTAGAGTTACTTATATAATTAGTTCTTGGCTCGGTTTATTTAAGTGTTATTATTTTATGTTTGGAATTATTCATTGAAAGTCAGTAGCTTAAGTTTGTTTTATAATTGTTTATTATGTTTAAATGGATAATCAAAGGTAAATAGCTAATCGAACTCTAACACTGGCTTGCCTAGCAAGTGTGGTGTTAGGCGCGATCACGATTCCTAAGGTTGAGAATTTGGGTCGTGACATTTCATTACCATCGAGCTATGAACGATGGGCAAGCCCCTACTGGAAAACCTCTGATCCGATGGTAAGTTATATACCGAGCCTACTGTTGTNTTTACGTATAATTGCTAGCCTCGCAAGTTACAATATTCTCTTTATCAGGACTTCATATTCATTTGAGTATTGTCTTATTCTAGTCAAGAGATCAGAGAGTTTATATATACATTATTAAAAGTATTTTCATTACCATCGAGCTATAATCGATGGGCATGCCCCTATTGAGCAACCTTTGATCAGATGGTAAGTTATATACCGAGCCTACTGTGGTCGAGCGCCTATGAGCGAGCCCAGTGGCCGAGATACATAGCCTAGTATGGCTGAGCGCCTATGAGCGAGCCTACTACGGCAAAGCAGTTATAAAGTTTTATATATATATATATATATACCGAGCCTTATAGGGCCGGAAAACTATTTTACTTACTATATTGAGAGAGTTGAGTCAGTATCAACAGGTAAGCATATCTTCATATTATCTTTGACTTTCGGTTTCTTTCACTTATTATATTATATGTTCAGTTTTAGCTTTCAGTATATTTTCTTACATACTCGGTACATTATTTCGTACTGACGTCCCTTTTCTGGGGGCGCTGCATTTCATGCGTGCAGGTTCAGACAGACAGACGGGTAGACCTCCTCATTAAGTGTTGCTCGAGCTCAGCCTGATTGGTAAACTCCATGCCTTTCAGAGTTGTCGGGTCTAGAACTTTATGTACATCTTGTGTATATATGTATATATGTTATGAGTAGGTCGGGGAGCTATTCCGATCATAGTATATCCACCAGTAGAGGCTTGTAGGCATATCTTGTTAGTTAGCGCATTATGTTTGGATGTTAGGACTTTTATGTATATTTGGTTGGTTTACCCGCTATAGTAGTTATGACGGCCTTGTCGGCCCAACTTTATATTGATATTTAGTCAGTATTCGCAGTTGTCTTGGAATGTGGCCCATGGACAAAGTATGACATCACATGTTTAGAGTTCCTTAGTCGCAAATTGGTATGCAAGGATAGATGAGGCACCGGGTGCCGGTCTCGCCCCCAGGTTCGGGGCGTGACACTCGCAAGTCACATAGAAACTTTTAAGCATAAAACGAGCAGTAAATGGGGGGCGGGGCTACAACTCTCAAAACGACTGACCGGGTTGTTATATCCTCCCCCTCTTAAGCAAATGTTCATCCTAGAACATGCCTAGAAACGTACATAGTCTTAAACGGGTGTGGATATCTGCTCTGCATCTCCAGTTCGGTCTCCCAAGTAGCCTCCTCAGCTGGTTTACCTCTCCATTTCACCTTCACTAAAACTATGTCCTTTGACCTCAACTTTCAAACCTGTCGACCCAAAATGGCCATTGGCTCAACATCATAAGTCAAATCACAATCCAACTGAACCGTGTTGAAATCCAAAACATGAGACGGATTGCTGACATACTTTCGGAGCATAGAAACATGGAACACTAGATGGACACTCGACAGACTAGGAGGAAAGTCAAGCTTGCAAGCCACCTCTCCAATCCTCTTAAACACCTGAAATGACCCAATATACCGAGGTCTTAACTTACCCTTCTTCCTGAACCTCATAACACCCTTCATGGGTGAAACCTTGAGTACTACCTTCTCTCTAACCATGTAAGAAACATCAAAAAACTTCTTATCGATGTAACTCTTTTACCTAGATTGCACCGTGCGAAGCCAATCCTGAATCAATTGAATCTTGTCCAAAGCATCCTGAACCAAGTAACTACCCAATAGCCTAGCCTCACCCAGCTCAAACCAACCCACCGTAGATCGACAGCCTCACACAGAGCCATCCGAATGCTCGATTGGTAGCTGTTGTTGTAGGAGAACTCTATGAGCAGTAAAAATAGATCCCAAGAACCCCTAAAATATACAACACAAGCGCGTAGCATCCTCCAATATCTGAATAGTGCGCTCCGATTGTCCGTTCGTCTGTGAAATATTGTACTCAACTCAACCTCGGTGCCCAACTCACATTGCATTGCTCTCCAAAAATGCGATGTAAACTGCTTGCCCCGATCTAAAATGATTGACACTGGCCCACCGTGAAGCCAAAGAATCTCGCGGACGTAAATCTTAGCCAACCGTTCCGAAGAATAAGTATTCCCAACTAGAATGAAATGCGCGAACTTGGTCAGCCAATCCGCAATCACCCAAATATCATCAAACATGGTGATACACTTCGCATACTGATAGTTTAGGCACAGAGCTAGAAACCCCACTATGTCCTTCTTTATTCTCCTCCACCAAATAATGCTGCCTCAAGTCCAGGTACATCTTCGCGGTGCCCGGATGAATGAAATATCGCGAACTGTGGGCCTCCTCAAGAATCAACTCATGTAGCCCATCTACATTTAGCACACAAATCTGACACTGCATCCTCAACACCCGATCATATTCAATAGTAACATCCTTAGCATCACTGTGCTGAAGCGTGTCATTATGGACAAGCAAATAGGGATTATCAAAATGACGCTCTTTGATGCGATCAAATAAGGAAGACCGAGAAACCACATGAGCTAGAATTGGCTGGGCTTCGAAACATCTAACCTCCTGAACTGGTTGGCCAAGGCCTACACATCAACTGCAAGCGGCCTCTCACCAACAGGAATGAATGTAAGGCTACCCATACCCACCGCCATTCTGCTCAAGGCATCGGCAACCACATTGGCCTTCCCGAGATGATACAGAATAGTAATAGCATAGTCCTTTAGCAGCTCCAACCATCTCCACTGTCTCAAACTTAGATCCTTTAGTTTGAACAAGTGATGGAGACCCCGATGATATGTAAATACCTCACAAGACACACCATAGAGATAGTGCCTCCAAATATTCAATGCGTGAACGATGACAGCCAATTCCAAAGCATGAACAAGGTAGTTCTTCTCATGGAGCTTCAATTGACGAAAGCATAATAAATTACTCCCCCCCCCCCCCCCCCCCCTTCATCAAGACACACCCAATACCAATTTGAGAAGCATCATAATACACTGTATAAGAGCTTGAAGATGAAGGCTAAACTACAACTAGAGTTGTGGTCAAGGCATCCTTGAGCTTCTGAAAGCTTTCCTCACACTCATCCGACCACCTAAAAGGGGCACCCTTCTAGGTCAATTTGGTCAAAGGAGAAGCGATAGACGAGAAACCCTCCACGAAGTTACGATAATAACCGGCCAAGCTGAGAAAGCTCGTAATATCTGTAGCTGAGGACGACCTGGGCTAACTTTGAACCGCCTCTATCTTCTTTGGATCCACCTTAATCCCCTTACTGGACACCACGTTCCCCAAGAACGCCACCGAACTAAGCCAAACTCACACTTGGAGAACTTGGCATAAAACTTCTCCTCCCTTAGTCGCTGTAGTATAACCCCAAATGTTGGGCATGCTCCTACTAGCTACGAGAGTACACCAGGATATCATCAATGAGTACTATGACAAATGAGTTGAGATAAGGATGAAATACACTATTCATTAGATGCATGGATGTTGTTGGGGCGTTGGTCAGCCCAAAAGACATCACAAGGAACTCATAGTGACCATAACAAGTCCTGAATGTTGTCTTTAGAATATCCGAGTCCCGAATATTCAACTGGTGATACCCAGACCTCAAATCAATATTAGAGAACACCCTCGCTCCCTGAAGCTGGTAAAATAGGTCATCAATGTGCGGCAAATGATACTTGTTCTTGATTGTAACTTTGTTCAACTGCCTATAGTCGATACACATTCGCATAATACCCATTGTTCTTATTCAAAAATAGAACCGGTGCACCCCAATGTGACACACTAGGCCTAATAAATCCATTATCAAGAAGTTCCTGAAGCCGCGCTCTTAATTCCTTCAACTCAACTGGTGACATACGAACAGAGAAATAGAAATGGGCTGAGTGCCTGGCACCAAGTCAATACCAAGGTCAATGTCCCTATCGGGCGGCATGCCCGACAGGTCTGTAGGAAACACATTCGGAAAGTCTCGCACCACAGGAACATAATCAATAGTAGGCGTATCAGCACCAACATTCCTCACAAAGGCCAAATAAGATAAGCACCCCTTCCCAACCATCCGTTGGGCCTTCAATTATGAAATAGCTCTGCTGGGAACATAATATAGAGAACCACTACAATCGATCTTTGGAAACCCCGGCATCGCCAAGGTCACAGTCTTAGCGTAACAATATAGTATAGCATGACATGGAGACAACCAATCCATACCCAATATCACGTCGAAATCAACCATACTAAGCAATAAGAGATCAACCCTAGTCTCCAATCCCCCGATAGTCACAACACATGACTGATATATACGATCCACAACAATAGTATCACCCACTGGCATAGATACATGAACAGATGAAACTAAGTACATATGGGGAATATCCAGATAATGAGCAAAATACGATGATACATAAGAATAGGTGGTGGAAGCAGGGACATATAATACAGAAGCATCCTTGTGGCATACTTAGACAATATATCTGATCACAGTGTCTGAAGCAACGACATTTGGTCTGGCAGGAATAGCATAAAATTAGGCCTTACCGCTACCTGATCGGCCTCCCACTCTAGGGCGACCCCAAGCTGCTTGAGCCCCACCCCAAGCTGGCTGGGCGGGTGGTGATGTAACTGGTACTGAAATCATAGTCTTCCCCTCTGCTGAATTGGACCTCCCAAGTGGCGGGGGCACTGTCTCCTTCTATGAGTAAGATGCCCACACTCATAGAAACCCCGATCCGACAATGTTTATGGGGACTAGATCGGGCCCCGAGACCAGAATACCCGCTAGAAGAACCTGGTGCAGATGAACCTTGAACTGATGGAGCACGGGACAAACTCTAATCTGGGAGAGAAATAAGAGATGACTGACCCAGATGGGTACTGTAAGAACTATGGATAGATGATGCACCACGTTGAACTGGACGAGTCATCTGAGCGGGCCTATAAGGATTACCCCTACTGTGGTCGAACTTCCCCCCTAGAAGGAACACCACTGAAACCACCTAAACCACGAGGCTGCTTGGCCTCCCTCTCCTCATGCTCCCGACTATGGACCATCTCTATCCGCTGAGTGATATAAACCACCTCGATGGACATAGCACCTGATATACTCTCCCGAGTCATAAGCAAATGCAATTGATAGGTAAAGCCATCAATGAAGCTCTAATACTCTCCCTCTTAGTGGAAACCAACCAAACTATGTGATGAGTCAACTCGAAAAACCTCATCTCATATGGGGTCACAACATGTCATCTTTACGTAGTTGCTCAAATTGTCTGCACATTTCCTATTTGTGAATTAGTGGCACGAACTTCACCAAGAAGAGAACGGAGAACTCATACCATGTAAGTGGTGTTGCACCAACTGGGCTACGCCTCTCATAGGTCTCCCACCATCTGAAGGCGGTCCTAGTAAACTAAAAAGTAGTGAATGAGACCCCAATGGTCTCCAAAATACCCGCAATGCGAAGAATCCGCTGGCACCTATCCAAGAAGTCTTGGGCATCCTCATATCAGCCCCACTGACTGATGGAGGCTGGAGTCTTCCAAATCTCTTTAGTCTTCTCTACTCATCATTAGTCATAACGGGACCCACCAGAGCGTGAGAAACTATAACCGGCTGGGCTGGCAGTACCCCCATGTCTGAAGTCCCAGCATCACCTGCTCTAGAGTACAGGCGGCGGGAGTTTGAGTACCTCCCCTGGCGTGAGAAGTGGTTGTTGCAGCCGGAACTGAGACCACCTAAGCAAGGCCAGTGCCTCCCGCTCAATATCTGGTCGAGAGCCTCTTGAAGGCCTAGAATCACAATAGCACAACTAGTGCATGTGCTGGTCCCACCGGCTCCACCACATCTGGAACCTGCTCCTAAGCTGGGGAAACTTCTGGATCTACACATGTTGTTCTAGTTGTTGTACCGCGGCCCCTACCGCGACCCCGTCCTCTCATGGCCCTAGCCGGTGATATTGGTGGTTATCTGTCCTATTCGGTAGCACATATCCTCACCATATGTAAGAGAATAGAATAACAGAAGTTTAGTTCCCGGAATTAGCAAATACGCATGACAAGAATAAAAAAAATGTCAAGTTTTCCTAAGGGTTCGGAAACCTCTCTAAGATACGTCTAGACGTTTCTGTACCGATCTACAAGACTCTACTAACTTGCTCATGACTCGTGAGACCTACATAACCTTGGCTCTAATACCAACTTGTCACGACTCAAAACCCGACATATTGTGATGGCACCTATCATGGTACTGGGCAAGCCGACGTCTCACACATGCCAACATTTTCAAATCCAATCTATTCGGAAATAGGTTTAAATATGTAAGAATTTTGTAAAAATTGAATATAAACAGTGTAATGCAGTACAAATTCTCCTAAAAGATCCCGATATCGCAGAGAAAATCAACATCTACTTAACAACACGACCTAACTAATGGAAGACTGACTAGGAAAGTAGAACTGTATAAACAAGACTAAAAGATAAAGTAGGAGAGTCAAGGTCTGCGGACGCCATGGTATCTTCCTCGATGATCTCCGAACTGATGAACGCTAGGAATCAGAAACTGACGTTCCTAGAAATGCATGGATCTGCACACGAAGTGTAGGGTGTAGTGTGAGTACAACCAACGCAATAAGTAACAAGTCTAGCATGTGGTCTGAAAGCAGTGACGAGCTTTAACAATAGAGCAAAGATACAAAGTTTAACAATACAGAATGTATGCATGCTTCTAGGTTCAACAGTTAAGTTTAGCATAGATAAAATATGCCAAATGTGACTGATAAGAAGAGTATGATGTCTCTATAGCTACATGCCATTGTGAATAACGTATGTGATACAACACAGTGAAATCCCAAGTACTCACACTCTTATAGCACTCAATCTGACTGTCTCAATTCTCGTTCATCTCGCTCAATTACTCAGCACTGTACGATATTTGATGCGGCGTGCAGCCCGATCCACATATATCCATAAGCCATGTTGCGGAGTGCAACCTGATCCACACATATATAGCCATAAGACTTGTTGCAACGTGTAACATGATCAATGTATATATAGCCATAAGGGTTGTTGCGGCGTGGAACCCGATCCACACTTATATAGACATAAGGCTTGTTGTGGAGTGCAACTCGATCCACACACACACACACACACACACACACACACACACACTCACACACACACACACACACACACACACACACACATATATATATATATATATATATATATCATTGACAACACCACACTCAGACTCCAACTCAGTCACCAAACTCTCTAGTCTCTCGAGCTCACAACACTCATGCTAAACAACCATAATCAACGGTATGAGAAGTGAATGTATACAATAACAAAGACTGAGATATGACTCGTAATGATAAATTTGACTGAGTACACAACTGCAATTAAACAGATAACTCAACAACAAAGAATGACCATTGTGGGTCCCAATAGTACTAACATATAGCCTAAATGCGATTGTAGCATGGATCACAACTCAAGTGTTGTAACACATAGAGTACAACAAAATGTTCGGATAAAATAGCTACGTAGTTCTAAAGAATCGACTCGATCACAATTTCTATGGTGCACTCCCACACGCTCGTCACCTAGCATGCCCGTCACCTCAACATCAGTCAAATAGCACATAATTCGGGGTTTCATACCCTCAGAGCCAAGCTTAGAAGTGTTACTTACCTCAAAATGTGTAAAACTCTACTCCAACAAGCCCCTGCCTCGTGAAACGGCCTCTGAATGCCTCGAATCTAGCCACAATTACTTCGATACAATCAACATGAGCTAAAGGAATTAATTCCATAAGAAAATACTAAATTCTTAATCAAAAGTCAAAAAGTCACTGAAAAGCAGGCTCTGGATCACGCCTCAAAATCTAATAAAAGTTACAAACTCCGGAATCCCATTCAACCACGAGTCCAACCATACCAAATTGACAATAATCTGACACCAATCGGCACTCAAATCCCCGAATTAGGCTCTCTGAATCCCTAGCCTCTAACTTCCACAATTACACCTCATGAGCACACAAACTAGGTGGCAAATTCATTGGGGAAGCATAATTATTTAATAAATTTAACCATAAGTGACTTACCTCGAGAATCCCTCTCAAATATTGCCCAAGCCTGAGCTTGAAATGTCCAAAATGATGAAAATCACGAAATCCTAGTATTTTAAACACTGCCCAGTGCTTTTTCACCTTTGGGCCAAATATCCGCACCTGCGGAATCGCTTCTGCGGTAGGAATTCAACTTCTGTGAAAGTAACTTAAGTTCACAGAGTTCTCACCTGAGCTCTAAGTTCCACATCTTCGGAAGAACTTCTCCGACCCTCGATGCGTTGTGAGAAGACATACTCTCCACTTCTCCACATCCACGGAGCACCTGCGGGCTCGTAGATGCGGGAAACCCCTCGTACCTGCATCACACCCTAGGCCACCCAGCTTCTCACTTGAGCTACATCAGCCGCGCCTACGGCCAATACCAGCACAGGTGAAATCACACCAGAAGGTTCCTAGCTTCAGCAATACTCTAAGTCCCATTTTTCCATCTGTTAACTACCTGATATCCACCCGAGGCCCCGGGACCTCAACTAAATATACCAACAAGTCATAAAATACGATACAAACTTAGTCAAGCCTTCAAATAACATAAAATAATGCTAAACCCACAAATGGCGCATCGATTCAAGACTAATGAACTTTTGAACTTCTAACTTCCACATTCGATGTCGAAACCTATCAAAACACATCTGATTGACCTCAAATTTCGCACACAAGTCACACATGACACCACATACCTACTCTAACTCCCTGAACCCCTGTCTGAGCCTAGTTATCACAAATACCACTCTCGGTCAAACTTCTAAAGCTCTAACTTTCTCAAATCCAAGCCTAATTCAATTACGGATTTCCAATTAACTATCCGGACACGCTCCTAAGTCCAAAATCACCAAATGGAGCTAACGAAACCATTGAAACTCCAATTCAGATCCATTTACACAAACATCCGTTCAACCTTTTCAATGTATGCTTCAAACTTTAAGATTAAGTGTCTTAACTCATTCTGAAACCTCTCCGTACCCGAACCAGCTTCCCCGCCAAGTCACATATCAACTATTAAGCATAAAACAAGCAGTAAATGGGGGAAGGGGGAAACAACTCTCAAAATGACCAGTTGAGGCGTTACAGGATCTCTACTATATATTACTGCAAGTCGACTTTACATATATTCAGTGTTTGTAAGTGCCCAATATATCAGTCAACTCCTAAAGTATCCTATTTAATTACTATAAAATGCATTATCAGATATCTAATAGGGACAATAAACTACGGATTATGGTATGAACGCTCTAAGATTTTTTATCTCAAAGGTCTCTCAGATGCAGATTTTGTAGGTAACAAAATTGACAGAAAAAAACACAAAGTGAAACATGTGAATTTCTGGAAAAAGTGCTCATTTCATGGCACAACAAGAAACAAAATTGTGTTTCCATATCCACTACTGGAGCAAACTATCTTGCGGTGGGAAACTCAAGCACACAAGTTGTGGATTGTGCATCTAGTTTATGATTTTCATCTTAAATTTGTTCTAATTATGTTTGGTTAATAATTATGTGCATCTTTTTAGGGCTAAGAACATTGAAATCAAACACCATTTTTTCTGTGATCATAAGTCTAAAGGTGACATTATGTTTGAATTTGAAAACACTGAAAATCAGCTTGCCGATATTTTTATAAAATATTTTTCTTGAAGAAAGATTTTGCTCACTTCATGAAAAAATCGGCTTCTCCTCAATAAACATCTACTATTCACAAGTTTAATACATTATATGGTTGGTTTACCTGCTAATTATTTTCAATTTTAGAAAAACTCTTTCTGTGAAATTCCCTTATTTGACATGATTGCTATAATTGCATGCATTAATGTGTGATTGACGGTGTTGTACTCCAGAAGGAAACTTTTTCAGTTGCATTTTCACACGTCTCACTCAAATCAAGGAAACCCTTAGTCACCCTCCTTTCTCCTCATTAGTCACTACTTCATTCATCTCTCACCATCTCTCATTCAGAAACCCTGTTTTCCAGTGGCCAAATCAAACCCTCCCTGCCTTCCTCTATGCCTCTAAGAAGTCACTGGTTCAGAAAAACCCAACGCGTTGATGAACCTTTCAAAGTTGAGTTGTCGGAGGTTTATGATCATCAAGTATTCGAAGATGAATCCAGCGATTCTCCGGAGGAAACTCTCATTACTCAAAAAAGGTCAGCAAACGTCCAATGGAGTAAAATTTCGAAAAATCCACATAGAAGAAAGGCAAAATCGAAAGAGTGGAGTTTGGTATCGAGGACAAGATGAACTTCTATGGTACAAAAGACAAATACAAGTATGTTGACTACAAAGGGAAGTCCATCGCTTATGGACGCACTGTAATTTTGAAATCTATGAAAACTACCATTGTGATGTTGTCTGTGTGTTTGAAACTCAAAAGCTCTTGTCTCTATTTGTAGTTGTTGGTAATACTGTTTATGAGGAACATGTGCGTATGTTTTGTTAACATTTATTTGTAGATGACAAAGATGACTTGGAATCCATGGTACTGCAACTCACATCATTCTTGACTCTTACCAATTTGAAAATATTTTCTCGACTAAGTTTCTTGGGTACCGTTTTATGTACAACATCCGTGGCCTGATGATTTTGAAGTGTCTTTTGAATAAGCAAAAAGTTATCCGTCTGAAACCCCCCTGATATAGGTCCTAAAGATCTACAATTTGAGCATCGTATGTTAGCCCACATTATTGCTTCAACCTTCCTACCTTGCACTGGGTCCCTTAGTACATTGTCTACCATATATGTGTTTGTCATGTACTGTCATGTGAATGGAAAAGCTATATATTGGTTAGCCTAGATACTTCAGTACATGCTTGAGAGTATTAGGGATATATTTTCCTCGACTAATACTTTACCTTATGTTCTACTAATCTCTCATGTTCTGCAAGTGATGAAAGTGGACTTATCTCCCTTTACTCCTAAAGCCATCTCTAGCACCTATGACAAAACAACTTTTGCAATGATGAGGTACACCTTGGTTGAAAGGAGTTGGGTTAGGAATTACAAAGACTCAGAAACTACACTCCCGACTCAATAGGGTACTGGAGGAGTTAAGTCTAAAATAAACCAACCTTCCTCCTTATATTAATTGCTGCAAATCCAACAAAACATTGCACGTAACAAGTACATGCTAACCATTATGCAGGGATAGGTGGACAAAATCAGGAAAGTAACGAAGGAAACTGGAGTAGATATGGCCAGACTAAGGATCAATCTTCAGACTACAAAGAGAAAATGGATCAGAGCTATGCAGGATGTCACTGAGCGATTAGACAAAGTCTCCAAGGAGATCGATGCCTCCTATGAATGTTTTTGAACCAAATTGATCAGCACTCTGAAGTGCTTACTTGGAAGGAATAAATACGTTAAATGTTTAAACTTTTCTTGTTTTGTTAAGAATTTTATCTTTTGTGGTGCTTGTTCAGGAATCTGGTCAACTATGGGACAATTATGACTGCTTAACTATTGTATATATAAGTATTGCATGCAACTTCTCTGTATGTTATTATCAATCATTATTTGTGTATCTTCTATTGCTTCTTTTTGATTGATTTCAAGGGGGAGAATAAAAAGAGTATAAATATAGAGGGAGCAATACACGAAGAAGCAACACAGTTGCACTGATGATCGCAAGAAAAATGGATACAATGTGAAAGAGAAGTGTCAAATAAATAATCTCCTAAATATTTTAATTCTCTTGTTTATCGTCATCATAAAAAAAAGAAGGAGAGATTGTTAGGTTTCAATTTTAATGATGACCAAAACAAAAGTCAAAGACATTCTATTAATGTCTCTACTACTTATGCAGGTCAGTTCTCTAGAGCACGAGAAGGGAAATCTCTATAATCTGTGCACCAGAATAAGAAAGAAATAAGAGAATGTTCAACGGTAGAGGTGGACAACTATCCTTCCATCATAGGCATACATCAAGGAAATAAGGAATGAAAGGAAATCAATCAATCTATGTAAAACCTATGGAAGTAAATTAGAAGAATCAAATAAGACATTCGGGAAGAACACTAGAAGAACGGAAGGCCTTGAAATACAAGACCATAAATGAGGATCTAATAAATTGATTGAGTTATTATCCAGCCATGTTTCATATGCTGGATTCAAGAGGCAGTCCTTGAGTCCTTCTCTTAGAATACACTGCCTCATAAAGCAAAATCATAATCAACGATTTTTAAAATCTCAGTGCAAGGAATAAAGAGCCACATCAATAACTATATAGGAAGAGAAGGAAAGACATGGAAGAATTACGCAGCTTTCATACAAGTTTTCACTCTTTCTACCTCTTAGAAAAACATTGTATTCCTAAGCTTGCTAGTGTCTTAGAAGATGGAGAGAAAAAGAAAGCAAGTGAAAGATTTTGTCAACATTTCATACTGTAATTCGTTTGTGGTAAACGTGAGAAAAATCACTTCTCATTTGTAACTGTTCTATTGAAGATCTAAGAAAACCCTTATGACCCAAGGAAAACCCTTATGACCCAAGGAAATTTGATGTAGGTGACACTTCGATACACAAACTAGTATAAAAATCTATGTTTCTCCTGTTTTTTCTTTACTATTTATTACATATATATGTTGAACTAACTATTACTTGAAGAAAAACAGTAGTCGACCAAGAGCAAAGTTAGTCGAATAAAGAACTTTACGATTCACCCCTCTTTTGTACTTTCACACAATTCATCATCCGAAGAAAAGACTCTTGAATCTTCGGCCAATGTCAATTGAATTACAGATTCAGTTCCTTAAATATCATAACTTAATGTGATCTCTCATCATTTTCCCATCCCCCAATACTGACAAGTCCTTTTTAATGTGGCTAGCATGTACCTGGAATGCATCTAAACTCAATTAGTAGGTGAAAACCAGAGAAAGGTAAATAAGTTTCTCGAATTCTTCATGACTTATAAATAATTTAATAAGATAGGTAGACAGATTGTATCGACCCGGTCGGTTGTTCCATATAATTTGCATTACTATTACCGTTATTGCTTTGTCATAGGTTGGTTATGATGTTTATGATGTGTTAGAGTTGGTGGGCTTGGAATCGAAATGGTTGTAGTGAGAGCTTAGTCACTTAGTCTTTAAAAATAGTCTCAGAGTTGGAAAACGTCAACTGAGAGTTGACTTATTGGTAAACAACCTCGGAATGCGGATTTTATGGCATGGATAGCTTCGTTAGGTGATTTGGGACTTAGGAGTGTGTTCGGAATATTTTTGTGATGTCCGGTGTAGAATTAGGCTTGAATTGGTGAAAGTTAGTTTTTGGTGATTTCCAGTTGACAGTGAAAAATAGGCTATCGGGGTCGGAATGAAATTCCGGAAGTTGGAACAGGTACGTAATATCATTTTGGATATGTCTGCAAATATTAGGTCAATCGGAGTTGTTTTGGATAGTTTCGTCATCGTTGGTGGATTTTAGAAATATCAAAGTTCTTAAGCTTGAATCTGATGTGATTTTGGTGTTTTGATGTTATTTTTAATGTTTTGAAAATGCAACTAAGTTTGAATGATCATTTATGATGTGTTGGTAAATTTAGTTGGGGTCCCGAGGGGCTCGGGAATGATTTCGGATGGTTAACGGGTATTTTAGCCTAGGAAAGACTGATGTTTTTCTGGTGTTTTCACAACTGAAATTCATTCACTGCGATCGCGTATGTATTTGTGCGATCGCGTAGAGTTAAATTGGGACAGGTGAAATTTGTGTTGTGCAATCGCGAGCAGGGGTCTGCGATCGCGAAGGGAGAAGAGGCGAAGCAGTGCGATCGCGTGAAGGCTGGTGCGATTGCACTGAGCTGAGGCGCGTGGGCTGGCTAGGGGGAATAAGGCAGTGCGAACGCGTGAATAGGGGTGCGATCGCAGTGGGCTGGAAAGTGGAGCTCCGCGATCGCGTGAGCTAATCCGTGATCGCAGTGAGTATTTTGGGCAGTTGATTATTAGTGCTTCGCAATCACGATTAGCAAATACTTCGGCAGTATTTAAATAAACCCTCCGCGACCAATACCCACTTTTTCACCATTTTTGAACGGGAAAAGAGCTTGGAGGCGATTTTGAAGAGAGAAAATCATTGTTCTTCATTGAGGTAAGTATTTTGGACCCAAAAACTTGATTATAGGTGATTAAGGAACATAATCTCAGTGTTTAAATCATGAAAATCAGTAGAAAAAGAGGGAGTTAGGCTTGAGATTATGAAACCTTTAGGGGTCGATTTGAGGGGTCAAACGAACCCCGATTTCAGCATTCTTTATATGTACGAACTCGTGAGATGATGAAGAACATTTTGGTATAAAACTTTCTGAGTTCCGAGATGCGGGCCCGGGGGTTGGGTTTTAGCAAATTTCGGGTTTTGAGCTAAAATTGGTATTTTTCAATTGGAATTCATTCCTTAAGAATAATTTGATGATAAAAATCTGAACTTGGTAGATTTGAAGCATTTAGAAGTTGGTTCGAAAGGCAAACGTATTGCGGAATAGCTTTCGGGCTAGTTCGGACCGAGGGTATGAAACCCCGAACTTTGCACCCTTTCACGGGTTTTGGATTTCACAAATCGGGAATTTGGGAATATATCCCTTTTTAGAAAACTATTGAGTTGCGAAACGGCTTTTTAATGCTTATTTCCAATAGTACTATTATGATTTGATATACTTCGGTTGTAAGCCATGTTTGGGGCCTAGCGCCGATCTGTTTTAACCCCTTGGGGACTGTTTTACTAATATTCTCACTATTTTGAAACTATGATTTTCACTCAATCTTTCTTGTGAAATTGTGACACACTTATTTAATGGTATTACTATTTCTTGAAATGAAATACTATTTTTGGGTCGAGAACCCCGTTTTATTCATGGCCCGAGTGGCATGCTGAGAGTGTTATGACTGAGTGTGGCTGAGGGCCAATATTGTGAGAATTCTATGGTATGAGAGAGGCCGAGGACCAATATTGTGAGTGATTTATGCCATGATGTGGCTTGTTTATAGCGCTTGGGTTGTAGGAGCCCCTCCGGAGTCTGTACACATCCCTAGTAAGCGCACGTACCTACTGAGTGATGTTACCCGCGGGGCTGATACTGAGTGATTGTAAGGTTGCCTGATGGGATAATACTGAGTGACTGTGAGGTTGTCTGATGGGCTGATACTGAGTGATGGTGAGGTGCTGAGGGAAATTGTTATGAGAAATAATTATGGCCCGAGGGGCAGATTTATGAAAAGTTTATTGAGTTTTTGACTACGATTCACTTCGTATTTCAAACCGATTTTTACTGAGTGTTTTATTGAGATATATTGAAATTATTCTTGTTTCAAAGGATTTCAGGAAATTGGTTTTCGAACTTATGTATTTGGTGGATACTTCATGGTGACCTGGTGTTTTGACTGTTTTTGTGAATTGGTGTATCTGTGCTGTGTGTTTCGTATTTCTCAGACTGTGATTTATTTTCATTACTACTGAGTTGGCGTACTCATCATTACTTCCTGCACCTCCGTGTGCAGATCCAGGTACTAGCGCGGAGCAGTAGTCATCTTTGTTCGTTAGCCACAGCTTACGGGATTTGGAGGTAGTTGTCCAGCGTCCGCAGCTTCTCCATTTCCCTTCCTTATTTAATATTAGTATTTGATTCATACACGTTTATTAAGACATTAGTAGAGTTAGTTTATATCTTAGATGCTCATGATCATTGACTCCAAATCTTGGGAGGATTGTTTAGGCTATTAGATTTTTATTATTGGGGCGTAAAGACTTAAGAAATTGTTTTTGTATTTTGGTTGTTGCTTATTATTATTGATTTTTGAAATGTTATAATAGAACAAATGAGTAGTTAGATGATAGTTGGCTAGCCCAGTTCCACGATAGGCGACATCACGATCTGTTAAGATTTGGGATCGTGACACAGATAGATTAGAATGAAGATTGTACCAAAATTATGCCTGCTCGGCATAACTTGTGAACAAGGTAAGATTTTCCAATATGACAGACTTGTGAACAAATTAACAAGATAGATTGAACGATAAACTTTCTAAAGTTATATCCGCTAGCATAACTTGTGAACAAGACCAAAATTGCCAATACTGCAAGATTTGTGAACAATTTAATCATATAGGCGGGATGAAGATTATATCAAAATTATGCTAAGCCCAGTATAACTTGTTAAAAAGTAATTTTTTATTCTTCTCTATATTTATCGCCGAAGCTATCTTTGCACGAATTCTTAAACAGAAATTTAACTGCAAATCACCCAAAAACATAACATATAGTATAAATTAAATTTATTCAGTTGTCTTGACTAAATGATATACACCATACACAATATGAAAATCATATTTTCTGCTAGATTTGCTAAAAATAATCAATTTGGTCCTTCGAATTTAAATAATTAGCATTTTCCCTCTATCTTATGCAATGCCTATTTAATTTAATTCAAGGCCAAACAATTAGTTTTAGTTGATGGTCGAATCATAATCACACACTTAATTTAAATGAAAGTCTAGTATTCTTAGTCAAATCATTTGAGAGGGCTAAGAATAAAATAAATCAATAACCAAAAAGGATGCGCACAGGTCACAATATTATTCCATGAAAGTTTCATTTCAAAAATCGAGTTTTTCGTTTAAGTTTGGACTATTTATTTGTGTTAAAACAGAATAATGTCCATCACTAATTGATATAGGGTAAGGGTAGACTAAAGGGATATGTGTATTGATAGGAAAAAGGCATAACACGTGGATTAATAGTACGATGACATGTGGCCTCTATATCAGGTCAGTAAAGAAAGATGATGATGCACGGATAAAGTACCCACGATATTTTATAAAGGAAGGTATCGTACCTGACAACTAAAAAACAAATGGCACGAGATGCATGACTATCATAAGACAGGGAAAATTCATGAATCAGTTATAAATATGAAAAGACAATCGGCATTAACCCTGATTATGCACGATCACTTATTATTACCATAATCGTTACAAGTAGTGGATCCTTATATAAGAACCCTTACCTTAATTAGTGCAATCATCTGAATATTCTCAATTATATTCAATCAATATTTACTTTTACTTGATTGGAGATTCCAATCCATAATTCTGGGAGAAATCAGCGATAAGCAATAATCTTTCTTTCCTTCATTTATCGTTTCAATATTTTATTTTATTCTCGCATTTTTGGAAAAGTGAAGTAAATATATTTATTAGAAATTTTATTTTCTTTAATATTGACTTTGACTACAAATACTATTTTTGGGTTAAATAAATTGGTTTCGTTGCATGGAATCCTATAATCTGTTTACTTTTCAAATTTATTTTTAACAACAAAGCATGTCTACTACTAACGAAATTGATCAGGTGGTTGAGAGAGGACAAAAAGTTTGAAGTCCACCACACTACACACCCACAACGACTCTGCGATGCTCACGAAAAAGTTCACCTGAAAGGTCTGTTACTCGACCTAATGGGGAAAAAGCAGGCGAGTAGGCTAACGAGCAAAAACATTTGAAGCGGATGATTGCACTACACTTTAGTAAAGCTTTGCGTGCTTTTGCAAGTGGCTTTCCCAATGATGTGCAGACTCCTCCATGAGTAAATACAACTATAGAAAACCCACGTTCAGGACTTAAAAATTCAAGAAGTGAGAAATACAAAATGAATCCAGAGACGGATGATCAGGTACACCAAATGATTCAAATTTATAAAGTTTGGTACTAACCTTGCAGAAATAGCTCAACGAAGAAAATGAGCGGATAGAACAAATAACTGGTGTGCTGCCGATAATCAAAGGTGTGGATATTGACAAGTATTCGCAACATCCCTGGAAGCCAAGTGCAAAGCCTTTACCAATTCCCAAATAGTTCAAGATGCCTGATATCCCTAAATATGATGGGACCGCTAACGAAACCATGTTACTGCATTTACCACTAGGGTTAATAGGCAATGATTTAACCAAGCAGGAAATTGAATCATTTTGGGTGAAAGAATTTGTCGAGACCCTCACGAAAACGGCATTCACATGGTATTCACTCTTACCTGAAAATTTTATTGGCTATTTTGCTGAGCTTGCAGATTCATTTATAAAAGAACATTCGAGAGCCCAAAAAGTAGAAAAGAGGATGGAAGAGATCTTCAAAATAAAACAGGAAAGCATGGAATTGCTCAGAGAATTTATGGATAGATTCTAGCGAGAAAGGATGATGTTGCCACGAGTACCTGATAACTGAGAGGTTATGGCATTTGATATTAATTTGAATGAAAAACGTTTAGAAGCCACGAGAATATTGAAAAACGTTTGTGGGAGTTTCCTGCAACTACTTCGAATAATGTGTACAACAGATACAGTACGAAGTTACAAATAGAAGAAGATATGACTACCCAGCCGGGTAGAAGACATGCACACATCTACACGTTCAGAAACAGAAAAGAGATCTGGTAAGAATAGGCACGAGCCATATATGGGACCTAGGAGACGAGATTCACGATTTAAATGAGAACATGCACGGTTTGATTCAAGATCTAAATAAAAAGAGACGAGTTCCTCTTCCCGATTCAAAAGGGAGCGGGACACAACCAGAAGCAAAGATTCGAACTCTCAACCAAGAATAGGAGATTATAGTTTCAACGCTAGTACATCGGAGTTGGTAGCTATTCTACGAGGAATGGGTGACAAGGTGCGGTGGCCAAAAGAGATGCGGTCAAACCCTAGCAAAAGGAGTCAGGAATTATGGTGTGGTTTTCATAATGATCATGGTCATAGAACAACAGATTGCAGACTCCTACAAGGAGAAGTTGAGTATATATTGAAGCAAGGCTATTTCACTTATCTGTTGAGTGAAACAGAGAAATAATCTTACATGAAATATAGGAAAGAACCACCAAATCCCTCGTTACCAAATAGAACAAGAAACGTTATAACCGAGGGTGAATAATCTACAGGGTGACGTACACGATAGCAAGAAAGACATCTAAGGTTACCGTTACCCAAGGGAAAGGGGTTCGTCAGGTTTTGGAAGGAGACAACTGTCACGACCCGAATTACCCTCTGAACAGTCTCGTGACGGCACGTAGTCCCTACGACTAGGTAAGCCTAAAACATGCAGAAAATAAAGCAATATAACAGTAGAAATAGAAAAGAAGAAGAAAATATATAACTCAGTCGCTCGACATTTACAACTTTCACTTCCCAAAACTCGGAACGTCACAATAATCATAAGCTCTGTACTAATGTATCTCTATAAAATGGAATAAGGTAAAATGTATATAAGTCTCCTATGGCTACACTAGAGTTGAAGGGGACTCGTGGGATTCTGCGGACGCGGCAGAATTACCTCGCGGTCTCCTGGCAGCTGCTAAAGTAGTCCTAGCCAAAATGTTGTGTACTGGTACCTGGATCTGCACATGGAAAACATGCACAGGAAAGGGCATGAGTACTCCACAATTGGTACCCAGTAAGTGCCAAGCCTAACCCCAGTTAGGTAGTGACGAGGTCAGGTTAAGGCTCTACCGAATATTTATAGAAGGAACAGTTAAAAATATAAACAGAGATAGATATTAAGCTAAAGCAAACAGTAGAGACGGTAAATCACAAAGAATAGTAAAAGAGAGCCCTTGGCTCAGCACATCATATGTCTCAATAGCAAATATGCAATGCAGTACAGGGGGAAAGCTCCTGGAGTCTCATCCGTAGTCCCAATTTAAATATTCAATGCAGTACAGGGGGAAAGCTCCCGGAATCTCGTCTGTAGTCCCAATTTAAATATGCAATGCAGTACAGGGGAAAAACTCCCGGAACCTAGTCCGTAGTCCCAATTTAAATATGCCATGCAATGAATACAGGATATAGTGTATTTGAACAACTCAGAAGGAAACCACGGGAAAATACGGATAAAACTACCTAAAACATTGTACATATATTAACACGTAGGAGTAACTCAAGTAAGACAGGTAGACATGCTCATTCCTAAGCTACACTACACAGATAGTACAGGAAACAGTGAAATAAGGGTAAATGATTTATGTCATGAAAGGAAAAAGTGGAGTTTTAGCAACAATAGCCCGTGTACGCCCTAGTCACCTCATGTACACGGTGCCCACATAACCAAAACAATATCAAAACAACCTAAGGGGAAGTCCCCAACACAGAGTTAGGCAAGCCACTTACCTCGACTGCGCTACTCAACCCAAAGTCACGCTCTTTCCACGAGTACCCGACTCCGGGTGGCCCAAATCTATTAAATTCAATTGCATAATGTAAATAACACTTTAAGGAATCAAAATAGCTAATTATTTCTAAGCAATTTCGCGATATTAGGAAATTCGCCCAAAAAGTCCCTCGGGCCCACTTCTTGGAATCGGGTAAAACTTATATATTCCTGACTCTCATTCACTCACGAGTCTAACCATACAAGAATCTCTCAAATCGGATGTCAAAAACCCAAGCAAAACGCAAGAATTCGGTCTATGAAGTTTATCCAATTTTTCCCAAAATTTCTACCAAATTTCGAAATTGAAGACTAGATTTAATTTAGGAATCATGGAAATTGATCTAAGTTGGGTAGAAATCACTTACCCAAGCTGCCCAGGTGCAAAAGTCTCCAAAAATTGCCCTTCCCGAGATCTCAAATTCAAAAATGTGAAATAGGCTTAAAACTCAGATTGGGGTTTTAACATTCTGCCCAGGTGAGTGTTCTAGAGGAGAAACACGCGCCCAGACTTAACTCTATGAGAATGCGGTCCAGGGCTTGCGAACGCAGACCTCAGCCTTCATAGACCTATGCGAACGTGCTCCAGGGCCTGCGAACAAGAAGAGGAAGCGCCAAACCCCTAGGCCCCTAACCTATATCTATGCGGACGCGTTCAGACCCCGCGTTCGCGATCTAGTGCCTGGCCATATCTACGCGAACACACCCTTCAATCTACGAACGTGTAGCACAAAATATATGGAGCAAAAATAAGCCTCCGCGTTCGCGACTAACCACGCGCGAACGCATAAGAGGAAACCAGCACCAGCAAAAATCTGATATGTCCTAAGTCCAAATCTAACCCGTTGAGCATCCGAAATACACCCGAGGCCCTCGGGACCTCAACCAAACCTACCAACCAACCCTAATGCCTCATTCAAACTTGGTTGAGCCTTAAAAACACACCTCATAACATTAAAATCATCAATTATGCATAGATTCAAGCCTAAGAACTTATGAAATTTCTAAAATCCATATTTGATGCCGAATCACGTCAAAACTCATCCGAATGACCTCAAATTATACACACATGTCATAAATGACATTACGTACCTAATGTCACTTTTGGAATTCCATTTCGAGCCCGATATCAAAATTTCACCTATCGGCCGAAATCGCCGAAATTCTAACTTTCACCATTTCAAGCCTAAATCTACAACAGACCTCGAAAACACATTCCAAACACACTCCTAACCTCAAAATCACCCAACGGAGCTAACGGAGTCGACAAAATTCCATTCCGGATCCGTCTTCACACAGTTCTAACTACGACCCAATTTCTAAAGCTAAATTTCATATTTATGGACTATGTGTCCAATATCCTTTCGAATTTCACCACTCAGCGTCCCGACAAGTTTCAAAAGCATAAATAAACATGGGAGAGGCAGTTATTAGGGGATCGGGGTGTTAACTCTTAGAACAACCGACCGGGTCGTTACAACAACATAATTTTTGACGACGAAGACGCAGACGGTTTGATCATTTCTCATAATGATGCACTTAGTAATATTTTTACTTGTTCATGATACTAATGTTAAACAAGTTTTAATTGACTCAAGTAGCACAATAAATATCATTATAATAAGAGTAGTGAATGAGATGCAAGTACATGATCGAATCATACCTAAAGCATTGTCGATGTCTGGGTTCAATAATTCAAGTATCGTCACAAAAGAATAAGTCATACTGGCTACCTTTGCAGAAGGTGTCATCAAAGACATTAAATTCCAGGTGGTAAATTGTGATGACCCAAGGGGTCATTTTATGAATTTAGACTTCGTTCTATGCTTAATAGCCATAAAAAGACTAATTTTAAATACCTCGATTTGCGTCCGCAGTCCGAAATAAAATCGAAAAGCTTTTATGTGAAAATATGAGAAATAGTGATATCTAGAATTTAAATTTGATTATAGTTGATTTTGGTCAACATTTTTAGTAAACGGACCCGGATGTGTGTTTCGACGATCCCGGGAGGTCCACAGTAAAATAGGGACTCGGGCATATGCCCGAAAATGAATTCCGAGGTCCCAAGCCTTAAAAATAAATTTTTGAAATAAATTGTTTTGCTGAAATATTAATGAAATAAAGGAAAGAATTAATTTTTGAAATCATTGGTATCGGGCCCTTATTTTGCTTTCGGAGCTCGATACATGCTTGTTATGATATTTAAGCCTTGCTTGTGAAATTTGGTGAAAACGGAGTTCGTTTGACGTGATTCAGACATCCGGCTGAGAAGTTATGAACTATAAGTGTTCTTGAGAAAAATAATGAGTTTTGAGGTTTAATTCATAGTTTTACATATTATTTTCGTTATTTGATCGCACGAGCAAGTCCGTATGATATTTTTAGACTTGCGTGCATGTCTTGTTTAGAGCCCCGAGGGCTCGGGTGAGTTTTGGATAGGCCACGAGATCTTTTTACATTTAAACTTCTGTTTTAATTGTTGTTGGTGGTGCAGAGGTATTTAATGCATCGCATTCGCATCACTGTGAACGTGAACGCATAAGGTAAAAATGCTGGGGGGTTGTTTTGTTCTATGCGAACGCACCCTCCCATATGCGAATGCATAGTGTAGTTGGGACCTGGGGAAGGGGAAGTTATTTACCCTATGCAAACGCATAGACCTAGGGTGCGAACGCGGAGCCTGGGGAATTTACTCTACGCGAACGCACCAGGTCAGCCGCGAACGCAAAGAATAGGAAGGGAGCTGGGGGATGGGTAGCTTAATGTTGTGCGAATGCCGCTTGTGGCTCGCGAACGCGTAGGCCTGGGGGATTAAGCATATGCGAACGCAGCCAAGGCACGCGAACGCATAGAATCACTGTCCAGTGATATAAAACCCAGATTTAAAACGGGCAGACCTTCTTCTTCCTCATATTTTCGAACCCCACAACCCTAGGAACGATTTTCTTCACCAAATATCATCCCCAAGTCATAGGTAATCAATTCTAAACTTTACTCTTTCAATTCCTTATTGTTTTTTATCAGTTTTAAATCCAAAACTAAGAATTTTCATGGTAAAAATTCAAGGTTTGGGTAAAATTAGGGAATTATGTAAAAATCAAATTTTTATATCAAATTGAGGTCGGATTTCGAAACTAATTGTATGTTTGGGTTCGTGGGTGAATGGGTAAACGTAATTTGATCCGAACCCCGAGTTTAGACTAAGCGGGCCCGGGGTCGGGTTTTCACTTTTTTGAGAAAACTTAGGAAAAATCATGCTTTTCAATAAAGTTAGTTCCTTTAGCATTAATTGATGATATTGAGTTAATTATGATTAGATTCGAGCAAGTTAGAGCAAGATTCTAGAGGAAAAAGTAGTAATTGAGCAGTGAGTGGCCTACGAAATTGTGGTAAGTGTTTGGTCTAACTTTGATTTTAGGGAATAGGAATCCCCACTTGTTCGCTATGTGAAACACATGTGTGTGGTGTATATGTGAGGTGACGAGTATCTATGCACCGCCATCCCTTTCCCGTTTCCAACTTAATTGATTCTTGTCTTAATTGTTCTATGTTAATTATTGTTTCCATGATTACTTGGCCTTGTAATTTTTTTGTTAAATATTGTGGTGGTTATTTTGGAAAGAGTATTTGTTGTTTAGCTGGTTCCCTTGTGGTACAAAACGGTTGAGCGGTTTGGCATTGTCCTTTACGATATATATATATATATATATATATATATATATATATATATATATATATATATATATATATATATATATATTCTTGTTGGCTTCATAGTTTAGAGGATATTGATGAAGTTTATGAGAAAAATACAGTTTCTTATTTGTAATTGTTGAGACAAAAATATTGTGAAAGACTTGGCTTGAATTGTGAAATTTATGAATAAATTGATATGAGATGTCTGGTAGAAGCGGGTTGCACGCCGCAACCACGAGTGATAAGGGTGGACAGGTGGGATCGGGTTGCACGCCACAACAGGAGAAAAAAGGGTGATATATTTAGTGAGGAGCAATAAGGGTGGACAGGTGGGAGCGAGTTGCACGCCGCAATAAGGGAGGACATTTATATTTTTACTGAATTTCAAAGAAAATAAAGATTTGAAAGGCTTGAATGTTTATTTTACTTTTCTTCATATTTTTGGCATTACTTTTATTTAAAGTTAAAGTATGGAAACTTGAAAATTATTTGAGAATTGGTTATAGCTGAGACTTGGAAAAGGCGGATGAGTTATTTTATTGTTGTTGCAGTATTTAATTATTTGTTTAGATTTTCTTCTTGCTTTATATATTATTGTCACATGTTATATTGCTAAAGCCCCGTCGTAGCCACGTCACTATTTCCTCGAGGTTAGGCTCGACACTTACTCAGTACATGGGGTCGGTTGTACTAATAATACACTCTTCACTCTTTTGTGCAGATCCAGGTACTAGCCAGCAGTAGAGATTTTTAGAGCAACCATCTATTCATTCGAAGACACGAGGTATATCTGCCGTCGTTCGCAGATCCCGAGAGTCTTCTCCTATTTTCATAAACGTTATTTTATTATATTCATAATAGTTACATTATTTCTTTCAGCCTAGTATTTGTAGTATTCTTTAGTAGTTCGTGAATTGTGACACCAGAATCTGGGGTAGTTCTAGATTTATTTATATGATCAGTTTGTGGCTCGGTTTAATTATTTGTTTATTTTTCTTTATTATATTTGGAATCATTCATTATAAGCCAATAGATTCAGTTTACTTTAGATTATTTTATTATGTCTAAATTGATAAATAATGCAAAGTAGTTAATCGAATTCTAACATTAGCTTGCCTAAAAAGTGTGGTGTTAGGCGCCATCACGATCCCTAAGGTTGGGAATTTGGGTCATGACAAGTTGGTAGCAGAGCACTAGGTTGCTTAGGTCTCACAATTCATGAACAAACTTAGTAGAGTCTGAATGATCAGTACTGTAATGACCCAGCCGGTCGTTTTGTGTGTTGGGACTCCGTTCCCGTGAATGACTCTTTCCATAGAGACTACTCGTGCCTTATGACTTGTGTGGGCAGGTAGTTCGAGATTCAGAAGTGATTTGGCCAGTTCAGGAACACTTGGTTCCTGAAGGCTAGCCTATTTAGCTGATTTTTGTTCCGAGCAGCATTTTGAACAAATGACCTCGGAATCGAGTTCTGACAGCTCCAGCAGCTCCGGATGATGATTTCGGACTTGG
>MDKH01201566.1:0-18761 GCA_005239495.1 Nicotiana undulata | reverse complement strand
TACCTACTAGCCGTTTGAGGGAAACCTTCAATTAAGGGATGCTTAATTGCTTGTCATGACTACTGTTTTATCTATTTTCCTTATTTGCCACTCACCGTTTCAATGATTCCTTTATGTCTAGGGATGCTTATAATTAATTGATCCTCTGAGTCCCATAATTACTGAGCTATCTGATTTCTTTACCTTATTCCTTTTACCTAGTTCCAACTATGTATATGCTTTGTCTATGCATTGATCAGACACGAACACTGTGGTTCAAAAACTATCTCTTACACTAAAAAATCTCTGCTCTATTTCTCTTGTGCTATTTGCTACTGTCTAATTGTAAGCCGGCTGCAAGCCAAGGCTAACCATTGTACTATCCCTCTTATTCTTTCATTTTTCTTGCTTTCCTCTTAACTGGTATGTCCTACTTTAAATTCAAAGCTCCAATAACAATATGATTCTCTATTTGTTTCAGTTCCTGTTGTTCCTGGTCTGCTTGTATTTGTGGTTGTTTTGTGAAACCCGTAATTAAAATACATCGTTAGCATGCTATTATGTCTCCCCTTTCCCTTGGATTATTATACCCCCCCCCCCTTTATGTGTGTTTCTGAGCATGACTTACCACTTGTTTGCTTACATGTTGTACACCCCAAATCCCTATCAACCCTCTATGTTGTCATTCATATCTGTTTTATAACTATGCCAGTAACAGCAGTTTCTGAACATGTTTAAACCTACCTTATATCCCTGTTGGGTTATTGTGTTTGCAGCTGAATGTTCTATGTGTCCCCACCCCCATTGTCCTTGTTTGTAATGGTTTTGTGTGTTTTGGTTGTGCATGAGACCATTTTTGGTGTTGTGTTTAGACTGTTATCTATTGCTATACTCTCCTTTCAAAAACTGTTTTAAACAAATCCTCTAGTTTATGAAATGTTTTAACTAAGTCTTTTTCAAAACCTTTTCAAACTCACCTCTAGCACTTCATGTTATTCCTAGATTCTTGAGTTCCACCCCCTCAGTGTGAGCACTGCTTTGGGAACCTCTTGAGTTCCCTCTGAACTCTGACACACTGAGCCTGGTATTTCCACACCGCACATGTCTAACTCTTGATTACTAAGTCTGGGTGTGAGCATTGCCTGAGAGCCCCTGAGGTCCTTAGGGATCTTTGACACACCCGGACTATGAAAGGCTATGAAACACCAAAGGAATTGAGGTTTGGAGGATTTGGGCCTATTGAAGGCTCCCTATAGAATAGCTTCTTATTTTCTCTTCTGTTATGTAATTAATAACTCCTGGCTTGTAATAATTTGTAAATAACGTATGGGGCTGGATAGTGAAATGGGAGGGGATAACCATGCATGCTTAGTTACTATAAAGGGTAGAAACCATGTTTAGGCTTTTAATTCCCTATCTGGGCAATAGAGGTACTGTGTAGGTTCATATCCATGCATTAGAAATCTTGTTTCTTAAGTTCTATGAATACTGTTTCAGCATGTTCATCCTCATGCATTTAGAAAAATAATGTGTTACAATACGTACTTAGCATTACTTTATATGATGCCATGTACATCTAGGGATCATGTATTAGATTTAACAAACTAATAAACAAGTGGTTTCCTGAAACGGCGATGCAGTATGAACACTTAGATATCCTGCCGTAGGATAAATGCAATGTTAATAAATAGGTCCTTCTACATATTTTTGAAAGCATGTTCTGGAACTAAAATATTCGTGCATATAGAATATCATGTTTAAGTCTTGCATCATTCTGCATCTTCTTTGCATTAGATGTCATGCTTTAGGATTGCATTTGTATTCTCTTAGGCATCCCCTAGCTTGATTCTTGATAAAAACAGACTCGTCCAGTTTGGTAACTATTTTCTGACATCTGAACACCTAGAATAGTATGCTTAGTAATATGATTCAAACAATTTTCTGTAATAACTAGCACGCCTAGGCAAGCCTTAGGTGTTCGATCTGTTAAAACTGTAAATATACTTCTTCATATATGCTGCTCAATTATCAACAGGTTAAAATCAGTAAGCAAAATTGATAAAATTCCTTCTCTAAATTAAGTAATAAAACTGCCTCTCTATCGCATTCTAGTTTCGCCTAGATATCATGCTTTAGGATTCTAAAGTTAATAAGGCCTTTACCTGTGTTTGCGTCGTGCTAAATTATATACATAATCTATGGAGGAATATTTGGGCCTTATATCTGCTTTATGTGACTCCCTTTATCTGCAGTCCTAATTGTTAGTGTTTGTCGCTTAGAATCTTTCCCTTTAAACCTATGGGTCAACCTAGTAACTTCTTTAGGATAGTAGTCCTAACCTCCTTCGGGACTGATAGGATGGGACGAGTAATAGCACGCAATAGAGCTCGTGACCAAACATGCGCTTTAATCACCTTTACGGGGAGGGAAAGGGTAGATTATGGATATGATGACGGATGCGCTAATACCACGTGTAGCCCCTCTTTTAGGAGTGTCTATTGGGTATTGCATTGATGTGATCCATATTATTTCAAACCTAGGATATCATTTCTTTCAAATGCTAGGTTATGATTTTTTTCAAAAACTTCGTCGTTTGCATAATTGTTTTCTAAACACTTGCTCGTTTAACATTTGAAATCCCCTCTTACTTGAGCCCTTTACTTGTTATTTTCTAATTGTACAAATTCACGAAAACTATTTGGCAAGGAACCACATATGTGGATCCTGAGGGGTGCATAAAACCTTCCCCTTGGGATAATTTCAAGCCCCTACCCATTCTCTGGTAATGCGAACTAGTTTCATGAGTTAATTACTCTAGGTGCCCTAACGCTCCTCAAACCTGTTAGGTGGCGACTCCCTCATTTTAACACTCTTTCCCTAAAAGAGTTGTCAATGTCATAAACCCGATTCCGCGAGGAAAAAGGGGCTTTACTTTTTTAATGCTTATTTATCGCATATCATGCTCTGCATTCATACTCCATTTGTGCCAAACAAAATACTATAGCAACGCTTGATGAGTGGTTGCGCTCTTCCTATATTATTACCCCCTTAAATTCGGAAAGGTGTATTTGCGGTAAAATTAGTCGATCAACGGTGCAGTCGACAGTTTCGTGCCTTCCCCCTTGAGTTGTCCGCTCAAGGGTACAAGTCTAAAACCCCATAGAAACCCTACCCCATTATACTGTTGCCTGCATCAAAGTCAAACCTAGCCAAGCTAAAGTGTTTTCCGCACGATAGCTTTTAAGAAAGCCTTGTCCAAAGTCCACCGGGTTTCCCTAAACCCAAACAGACATCATCACATTCTGTGCATTTATTTTGAGAAGTAAATGCTTCCTGCTAATTATTGATGTTAAATAGTCGAGTCCAGTGGGGGTAAGGGCCTAACCTTATTTGTTTTGCAGAAAATGAGGCACGAAGTCCCAAGATTCGGCTTGGTCTCCAATATCCACCCAAGAATGCTAAGTTGGTGGGAGGACCTACATTCTAGTGACAAAGCTATCGTCAGAAAACACCTGGTCAACCTGCCATCTCTGCTAGAAATTCAGCCTACCAAAATGATGATAGAGGCTGCCACTTTGTTTTGGGATTGGGAAAGGTCTGTGTTCCGCTTTGGGGAAATTGAAATGACGCCTTTACTGGAGGAAATAGGAGGACTGTCTAACTTATTGTGGGAAACTCTGGGGTTTCTAATGCCTGAGAACCGCACAGACAGAGGTTTCCTCAAGATGATGGGTCTGAAGAAGAATACGAAATTGGTATGTCTGAGGGATTCATACATTCCTTTCGACTATTTGTATGAAAGGTACGGTCACAACAAATCATACCGCACCTACCAGGGCGAGTTTGCTATCACTTCTTTGGGGCACATCCATCGCCGAGTGTTCGTGTTTATGGTATGCTTTTTGGGTCTGATTGTGTTCCCGATGAAGAAGGAAAGGATTCATACTAGTTTGCCCATGGTAACTAAGATATTAACGGAAGGAATAGACGGGAAAAACTTCAGCATTGTGCCCATGATCATTGCGGACATATATCGGGCCTTGGAAATGTGTCAAAAAGGAGCAAAGCATTTCGAAGGTTTTCAACTTAGAGGCGAATACCGACAAGACATTCATCGAAGAATTTGAGATGACCACATCGCTTTCCATCACCCAAAGCGAATGAATTATATTCCCGACATGTTCGCTCATCCTGAGAACGCCGAGGGATGGGTTGAGCTTTTTGGTAACCTGTCTGAGGAACAGATTCAATGGATGTTCGAGTGGTTCCCGACAGACGAGTTTATCATTCAATCCCGAGATGCTTCTTTCCTAATATTGATCGGTCTAAGGGGGACATACCCTTAGGCCCCTCAACGAGTTATGAGGCAAGAGGGTAGGAAGCAAGTCATACCTAGGGTCGAGAAAATGAGCCACCTTCGAGCAGACTTTCAGAATGATGACAGCCCTCACAAGTGCCAAGCTCAGCACCTATGACACTGCAAGATTATGCTTGAGAAAGACACCATCGAGTTGGACAGGTACTACGCCGGTTGTACTCCTTTCTATCTTGGTTGGTTAGAAGAAGATTTGGGTGGTCAAAACGAGCCGGGGTTCGTTCGAGGTCACAGGGTTATAGATTAAAAAGTTGAAGCACGAGTTAAGTTCAACTTGATGCGTAACGGAATCCGCGAATGTGAGGATGATCATCACAGGATACATGAGTCCAACAAGAAGCTGATAAAGGAGTGGAAGGACATGGCCGTCAGCACCAACAAGAGGCTGGGATACCTAGAACGAGGTATAGTTGAGCTGGAGCAGAAATTCATCAAAATGATCGAGACTTGCCAAAAGGCTGAGGGAGCTGAAGGAGGATATCTAGCTAGAATCTACCTGTTGCTGGGGATTCGCGAGTTACGAAAGCTGATCGAGGGAAGCAGGAATGTCGAATCTGGGGAAGGTCCTTCTGGGACCAAGTAGATAGGAATGTCTTTATTTGCGTTGTTGATGTGATAAGGCCAATGGCCATTAGTGATTTTTATCTTATGCTTATTTAGAGTCGTTTTTTTAGGATTTGTCTATTTTTTCTTATCAATAAAATGAGGCATTTAGCATTCTAAGTTCTCAAAATCAATTTGTCCCTAAGCCTACCTCGGGCACAAAGAGGTCCCCAATTTTGGACACGCTTTACATTTCCGCATTACGTGTTTAAATACTGCAATATTTTTATAATCCTCACTGACTTGGCTACCTTTTGTTTTTGTTTCTTTTTCTTTTATTATTCCCCTCCCCAAAGGTTAGTTCGTGCATTCTGGCATCATCCGCCTATCGCACAAGATCCATGGGCCCTCCACCTCCTCCTCCTCTTAGTCCTCCGAAAGGCAGAAACAAAGGCAGGAGTAAGATGACAGAATCCAGCGGTATCAGGAAGGAAAATACGGTTGAACAAGTCACCACTTGAACATAAATTGCTGAAATTTCAAGAAGAACTCGACCAGGTCAGGAATCTGGCCAACCTGTCATTTTCCCTCAACGTCCCAGACGTCCACTTTCCAAATTCTCAAAACCCTAAACCTCCACAGAATATCCCAAGGCAATAAAACCACCCTGCACCTCATCATCACGCCACTCCGCCAAATAACCAAACTCTCCCAACACAATGCAAGACTTTCCACACTTCAAACAACACTCCATTACTTGTCCCGAAACCTCAGAATTACACAAAGGACCATTTCCATAATAATCCCAGCTACATGGAAACTATGACCCAATCCACTCCGCCTATCTCACAAGCATCCGAGTCTGATGGAAAAGACTTACTCATCAAGAACTTGACCGAGGAGCTTAGGAAACTGACTAGTCGAGTTAAAGGTGTTGAAGGAACCAAGGGAATCAAAGGGTTGAATTATGAAGACCTTTGTATACAACCTGATGTCGAACTGCCCGAGGGGTAAAAACCTCCAAAGTTTGAAATGTTTGATGGTACTGGTGATTCGAGGGTCCATCTGAGGACCTATTGTGACAAATTGGTCGGCGTAGTAAAGGATGAAAGAATCTGCATCAAGCTGTTCATGAGGAGTTTGAAGGGAGATGCACTGTCTTGGTACATCAGCCAAGACCCCAAGAAATGGTCAAACTGGGTAGGTATGGCAACAGACTTAATGGACAGGTTTAGATTCAATACAGAGAACGCACCAGATGTGTTCTACATCCAAAACTTGAAGAAGAAACCCACAGAAACCTTTCGCGTATTCTACTCGGTGGAGGTCTGAAGCTGCTAAAGTCAGACCTACTCTAGAAGAAGAGCAGATGAACAAATTCTTTGTCCCGGCTCAGGACCCTCAGTATTATGAACGATTGATGATGGTTGAAGGCCACAAATTCTCTAACATTATCAAACTAGGGGAGCGGATTGAAGAAGGTATTAAGAGTGGTATGGTCACAAATTTTGAAGCCTTGCAAGCTACAAACAAGGCATTACAGTCCGGTGGTGTGTCTAAGAAAAGGGATGTGGGAGCTGTAATGGTTGCACAGAGAGCCAAATCCCCACTCAAATACAAAATTTATCCAACACCTCCACTTACATACCAATCAACCCCGAATTACCAAGCATCCTCACCTTCTTACCAAGCTCCACCGCCTTCATACCAAGCTCCACCACCCACATACCAATCTCCACAACCCACATATCAACCTACTTCGCCTAGATATTCACAACCCGCTCTTGTCTACCACACTTATAATTCCTAGACATCCCATTACCAATAACCCCCTGCACGCCAAAACTTCCCTAGGTCTCATCCCAATTTTGATCGCCGCCCTCCAAAGTAGTACACCGCCATAGTTGAACCCATTGACCAGCTATATGAGAAACTCAAGGTTGCTGGTTACGTCACACCTGTCTCTGCTTCCACCCATGAGAACCCTTCTAAGTGGGTTAGCCCAAACAAATCCTGTGCATACCATTACGACATGAAAGGACACACCATGGAAGAATGCCGCTCTCTGAAGGAGAAGATACAGGCTCTCATTGACAACAAGATTATTGTGGAAAATGACCCCGCTCCAAACGTCCGCAACAATCCTTTACCAGACCATAAGGGTGGAGGTATCAACATGATTAAAATAGAAGATGATTGGGACCCCGAGGGATCAATCGGGTTGATCGAAGAAGGCGATGATCCAAAGAAACAAGCAGTCACCCTCAACCCGATCATAGTCCACATTCAACCATATGGGGATGTTGAGGTAAATATGTCCATACAACTTGAGTTTGAAGCAACGCCACCTGCAAAGACACCAGTACCGATTGAAGTTGAGTTTGTGTCTCCGGCAAATGCACCTGCACCATTTGAGGTTGCAGTGTTGCTACCCAAGGCACATGTTCCATTCGAAGTAAGGATAGCCGCACAAATTCCCGTGGCGATGTCGACCACGCCACCCTTCTATACCAATGCTATCCTTTGGGACTATACGGCCGAGGTAAGAAGGAAAGGCAAGGTCAAAACTGAGGAAGTTGTTGTAGCACAGGGTATGACAAGAACTGGTAGAGTCTATACTCCTGAACATCTGGATGAATCGAGCAAGCAGGTTGCCAATCGGCCACCCGTTATTGAAACAGGTCCAGATGACCTTTGGAGAAAAGTACAGGCTAAGGAGTATTCAGTCATCGACCAGCTTAACAAGACACCAGCACATATATCCATCCTCTCTTTGCTTTCGAATTCCGAGACGCACCAAAGTGCTCTGTTGAAGGTGTTGAGTGAAGCGTATGTACCAAACAACATCACTAGCGGGGAAATGGCCAATATGGTGGGCCAGGTGTTGGAAAGTCACAAGATCACCTTCCATGAGGACGAGTTACCACCTGAAGGATTGGGGAATAACAAAGCATTGCACATCACCGTGCAATGCGAAGATCATTTCATCACAAGGATCTTGATCGATGGGGAATCCAGTCTCAACATTTGCCCATTGATAACACTCAAGAAATTGGGTATAGGGCTACATGAGATAAGGGATGGAGAAATCAGCGTGAAAGCCTTCGACGGTTCTCAAAGGTCTACTATTGGGGAGATTAGTCTATGTCTACAGATGGGGCCAACATGGTTTGAAGTGGACATCCAAGTGATAGACGTCCTGGCATCTTACAATTTGCTGTTAGGGCGACCCTGGATACACGTTGCTAGGGCCGTGGCATCGACACTACATCAGGCGGTAAAATTAGAATGGAACCACCAAGAGGTGATTATTCATGGTGACGGTAGAAACCATATTTACGGTCGCCAGACCATCCCGGTCATTGAAGGAAGAAGAAATCTAGGCGGAGGAACATACCACCACATCGAACGGGTCAATGCTATCGACAAGGACAAATGGTGGGATAGCAAGATTTAGAGCATCCTGAACTGGAGAGGATACGAGCCAGGCAAAGGGCTTGGTAAGAACCTCCAAGGGATCACAAAGCCCATAAAACTCAAGAAATATTGTACTACTTTCGGAATCGGGTACGAATACACCTGGGAAGAATTCAACGACTAGTCACCACCGTGGCGCGGTCCTCACTACCCTCTGGAGCAGCCAATACCTAATCTGGAGCAGACCTTCAAGCAGGGCGGCATTATCTATGGATCAGACGAGGAAGAAGCACTTGCAGCAATGATGAGTTTGTTCCTGGAGGACGATGATATGGATTGCTGTGTTGTTCTCGAGGAGGAGGGGGAGGAAGGCCCTTCCAAACAGGCTGTAGGCAATGGGATATCCCTCAAGAACTGGTCTATCATGACGACCAAAGCCCGACAAGCCTCGGGGTAGCAAGGGTAAAAACAAGCATTACTTACTGTTTTATTTACTAAATGATTTTCCCTTTTCTGCATTTTCAACTCCTACAATAGGATCTTCAATGTTCAAAACAGTTATTCAACTTATCAAAGCATTTTCTAATTTCTTTTACGAATCCAATATTTATTGCTACTGTTTTCTCTCATTAATTTATCTATATAGCATTACTATTACTTGTCTTGATGAACCGATGACTGTGACATGCAATGAGACAACACAGCAAACGGACATTGATTCAGATAAAGACGATATACCCGATGAGATTGTTAAAGAGGTCGAAAACATTAAAAACAGACCTAAGTCCAACCTGGACGAGACTGAGGTTATCAATCTGGGAGATTCAGAGAACGTCAACGAGACTCACATCAATATTCATTTATCACCATCAGAAAAGAAAACAATACACCAAATTCCTAAAGGAGTATGAAGACATATTCGCCTGGTCGTATGATGACATGACCGGTCTAAGTACGTCTATTGTGGCTCACAAATTTCCAACCAATCCAACGTGTCCACCGAAAAAGCAAAAGCTCAGAAAGTTCAATCCTGATATGAGTTTGAAAATCAAAGAAGAGTTACGAAGAAGATCAACGCCAAAGTTCTCAAGGTGGTTGAGTACCCAACATGGTTAGCCAACATCGTACCTATGCCGAAGAAATACGGGAAGGTCGGAGTCTGTGTCGACTACCGGGATCTCAACTCGGCCAGTTCGAAAGATGACTTTCCCTTGCCGAATATACACATTATAATTGACAATTGCGCCAAGCATGAATTACAGTCCTTTGTGGATTGCTTCGCGGGTTATCATCAGATTTTGATGGATGAGGAAGATGCTGAGAAAACGATGTCCATTACACCCTAGGGAGTGTACTGTTACAAGATGATGTCGTTCAGCCTAAAGAATGCAGGGGCCACCTACATGAGGGCTATGACCACCATATTCCACGACATGATTCACAAGGAGATCGAAGTGTATGTGGATGACATCATTATCAAATCAAAGAAAGTTGATGTTCACATGGAGGATTTGAGGAAGTTCTTCAATAGGTTGCGAAAATACAATCTGAAGTTGAACCCCGCAAAGTGTGCATTCGGGGTTCCTACTACTGGATGTTGTTGGGATTCATTGTAAGCCGCTGGGGAATATAATTGGATCCGTCAAAGGTCAAAGCCATTCAAGAATTACCACCACCAAGGAACAAGAAAGATTTTATGAGCTTCTTGGGGAGGCTTAACTACATCAGCTGATTCATAGCATAGTCTATAGTCATCTGTGAGCTGATCTTCAAGATGCTGAAGAAGGATACCGCAACTAAGTGGACCAAAGATTGTCAAAAGGCTTTCGACAGAATCAAAGAGTATTTGTCAACACCGCCGGTCTTGGTACCACCTAAGCCAGGTAGACCCCTGCTACTCTACCTTGCCGTACTGGATGGAGCTTTCAGTTGCGTTCTTGGGAAAAATGATGAAACATGGAGAAAAGAGCAAGCCATTTACTATCTCAGCAAGAAGTTCACTCCGTACGAGGCCCGGTATTCTTTATTGGAACGCACCTGCTACGCTTTGACTTGGGTCGCCCAGAAGCTGAGGCACTACTTCTGTGCCTACACAACATATCTCATATCAAGGATGGATCCATTAAAGTACTTTCAGAAGCCCATGCCTACTAGCAAGCTAGCCAAATGGCAGATCCTGCTGAGTGAGTTCGACATTATCTACGTGACTCAGAAGGCAGTCAAGGGACAGGCACTGGCAAACCATCTTGCTGAAAATCCTATGGACGGAGAATACGAACCCCTGAAAACGTATTTTCCCGATGAAGAGGTATCATTTGTAGGAGAAGACATTGCATAATCCTACGACGGTTGGAGGATATTCTTTGATGGAGCAGCAAACTTCAAAGGAGTTGGAATTGGAGCAGTCCTAGTATCAGAAACTGGTCAGCACTATCCAGTATCCGCCAAACTCATATTTCCCTGTACCAACAACATGGCTGAATATGAGGCCTGCATCTTGGGGCTCAACATGGACATTGACATGAACGTCCAGGAGCTGTTAGTAATTGGTGACTCAGACTTATTGGTCCATCAGGTACAAGGAGAATGAGCGACAAAAAATCCCAAGACATTTCCATATCTGCATCGCATACAGGAGTTGTGAAAGAGGTTCACAAAGATAGAATCTTGGCATGTCCTTAGAATCCAAAACGAGTTCGCCGATGCGTTGGCTACTTTGTCCTCAATGATCCAGCATCCGGACAAAAATTTCATTGACCCTATTCTAGTGAAGATCCATAATCAGCCAGCTTACTGTGCCCATGTCGAAGAAGAAGCAGACAGAAATCCTTGGTTCCATGATATGAAGGAATATTTGTCAAAAGGAGAATACCCAGAGCTTGCAAATGCCACTCAGAAACGCACACTTCGAAAATTGTCTAACAATTTCTTTCGCAGCGGGGGAATCCTGTATAGGAGGACTCCTGATTTGGGGTTGTTAAGGTGCATCGACGCAAAAGAAGCATCAAAATTATTAGAGGAAATTCATGGTGGGACCTGCGGTCCATATATGAACGGTTTTGTTCTGGCGAAGAAAATACTCCGAGCTGGTAACTTCTGGATGACTATGGAAACAGACTGCATCCAGCACGTCCGTAAATGCCACCGCTGTCAGATATGTGGAGATATGATAAAAGTACCTCTGAGTGAGCTTAATGCAACAAGTTCACCATGACCGTTCGCCGCCTGCGGCATGAACGTTATTGGACCAATCGAGCTTGCCGCCTCCAACGGACACCGGTTCATTCTGGTCGCCATCGATTACTTTACTAAATGGGTCGAAGCAGCATCCTACAAAGCAATTACCAAGAAAGTTGTGGCTGATTTCGTCCGCAACCGCATTGTTTGTCAGTTCGGAGTTCCAGAGTCAATCATCACCGATAATGGTTCCAATCTCAATAGTGACTTGATGAAAGCTATGTGTGAAACTTTCAAGATCAACCACAAGAGTTCCACAACCTATAGACCTCAGATGAATGGAGCTGTTGAGGCCGCTAAAAAAAACATCAAGAAGATACTAAGGAAGATGATAGAAATGCACAAGCAATGGCATGAGAAGTTATCATTCCCCTTACTGGGATACCGTACAACGGTCCGCACATCAACCGGGGCAACTCCCTATATGCTGGTCTACGATACAGAGGCTGTTATTCCTGTCGAAGTTGAGATTCCATCTCTGAGAATCATACATAAAGCTAAGCTCAGCGACGCATAATGGGTAAGGAACCGTTATGAGCAATTGGCCCTCATAGACGGAAAGAGAAGGAACGCAGTTTGTCATGGACAGCTCTACCAGAACAAATTGTCCATAACCTTCAACAAGAAAGTCAAGCTGAGATGATTCACGCCAGGGCAGCTGGTGTTAAAGAAAATCTTTCCACATCAAGACGACGCCAAAGGGAAGTTCTCTCCCAACTGGCAGGGCCCGTACATGGTTTATAGAGTGCTGACAGGAGGAGCACTTATACTTACAGAAATGGACGAAGACGTTTTTCCATAACCAATCAATTCAGATGCAATCAAACGCTACTATGTGTAACTCTTTATGCTTTTGTCAACAATGTATATTGAACTACGCCTGACCTGATTCCCGTTTAAGAGGGGATACGTAGGCATCCCTATGGGTTTGGTCACAATTAAATAAAAATCTCATTTTTCCCACAATTGGAAACTGGGGCAGAATTTTGAGGAGGACCTCAAAATTCTGAAGCAAGTTCAGCCGATCGCCGCACGAGCAACAGTCATAAGTGTCCACCCATCAAACTGGGGCAGAATTTTGAGGAGGACCCTAAAAATTCCGTATTAGGAGAGGTTGCAATATCTCGAAACGTGTCACGGTCGTCGGTTCATCAAAAAAACTATTTTTAGATCATATGATTATGTTATACTTTTACAAAATCATCCATACTTATTCTTGAAACATCTTGTTTAGCAAACGCTACCCCAATGATACATACGGTATCATCAGATCAAGCCGAACGAGTCAAGTAAAGGCCAGCGGGAATGCGAGCTAACCATTCCCCTTACAGAACTCACGATTTTTCTTTAGATGCAGGCACAAAAACTGCAAAGGCCCCAAAAACATACTACCCACCCAAAGGACATATATTGCTCAAAGACACGCTTCTCAAACTCGTAGCACATGCCGACATTTATCATCATCACGAACGATTCTTCATTATCACAATACTCGCAGCAATCACGGTATCGCAATTTATCACCAGCTAAGAGCTCCTAATGCATTTTATTTCTTGCATAAGGCTACCTTTCTGCCTTCCGAGACTAAACGCTGTCTCCATCTGCATTTACATCTTGCATAAGGCTAACATTCTGCCTTCCGATACTAAACACTGTCTCCATCTGCATTTACATCTTGCATAAGGCTACCTTTCTGCCTTCCGAGACTAAACGATGTCTCCATCTGGATTTACATCTTGCATAAGGCTAACATTCTGCCTTCCGATACTAAACACTGTCTCCATCTGCATTTACATCTTGCATAAGGCTACCTTTCTGCCTTCCGAGACTAAACGATGTCTCCATCTGGATTTACATCTTGCATAAGGCTAACATTCTGCCTTCCGAGACTAAACACTGTCTCCATCTGCATTTACATCTTGCATAGGGCTACCATTCTATCTTTCGAGACTAAACACTGTCTCCATCTGCTGTTACATCTTGCATAAGGCTACCATTCTGCCTTCCGAGACTAAACGTTGTCTCCATATGCATTTGCATTGCATAAGGCTACCATTTTTCCTTCCGAGACTAAACGCTGTCTCCATCTGCATCTGCATTGCACAAGGATACCTTTCTGCCTTCCGAGACTAAACATTGTCTCCATCTGCATTTTATTTCTTGCATAAGGCTACCATTCTGCCTTCCGAGGTTAAGCTCTACCTCCATCAACATTTGCATAAGGCTACCATTCTTCCTTCCGAGGCTAATCGCTGCCTCCCATTTACTTTTCAAAAAGCGACCACTGCCTCAAGCATTATTTATTTCGCTTTCATTTCGGGCTAAGCTCTGCCCCTTTAATTCGCAAGACTAAGCTCTGTCTTGTTAGCATCATACTGTTGCATCTTCATGGGACGAAATATCGCCAACTCATCCAAAGGTGCCATCGTTCGGAAGCACAATCTTCATGGCCCGAGAACACCATGTCATGGCCTGAGGATCTCTTTTATCAGTTTGCATATCATTATTCAAAGGAATCATGGTTCGGAGGCACCATCTTCATGGACCGAGAACATCATTTCATGGCATGCGAATCCTGCATCAAGCAATTCATGGCCCCAGACATCATGGTCTAATGACGTCATCCTTAATCGTCCAAAGACAACATTCATAGTCCAACGAAAATTTGCATCATGTTTAAATTGTGCACGATATATGCTTGTATTGTTCATTTGTAGGTAATCCGGCTAGCAACAGCCATCCAGGACGGTACGGTCCCGCTCTAGTTCCCCCAACTACGCCATTTGTTCACCCAACCGTGCACTTTGTGTCCGTCCTTGTAGAACTTCACCGGTATACTTCGTTGGTGACTCCTGAACTACATACTGTAACGACCCGACCGGTCATTTTGAGATCCAGCGCGTCGTTCAGCAGTTGGGAGTCATAAACAGCTTTATTTCGGGTATTGTGACTTGTGTGTATTGTCAGAGTTGAAATTCAGGAGGTTTGGAGTTAAATTAAAGGAAAATTCTCATTTTAGAAGCCTTAAGTTAAAAAAATTGAGTAAGACTGGAATCTTGAGTAAACGACCTCAGAATGAGGATCTGAATGTTCCAGCAGGTTCATATGATGATTTCGTACTTGGGCGTATGTCCGAGACGGGTTTTGGATAACCCGGGAGCAGTTCAGCGCATATTGTGGAAAGTCAGTATTTTAAGGAAATTTCCTAAGTTTGACTTGAAGTACATTTCAATGATATTGATATCCGTTTGGGATTCCGAGTCTTGGAATAGCTCCGTATGGTGATTCAAGAGTTGGAGGCGCGATCGGAAGTGAATTCGGATATCTGGAAGTCAATTTAAGGTCATTTGGCTAAAGATAGAAAACTGAAGGTTTTTGAAGAATTCGACCGGAAATGGAAATTTTGATACCGGGGTCGGAATGCGATTCCGGAAGTTGGAGCAGGTCCGTAATGTCAAATATGACTTGCCTGCAAAATTTGAGGACAATCGGATGTGGTTTGATAGGTTTCGGCGTCGGATGTGAAAGTTAGAAATTTCAAAGTTCATAAAGTTGAATTCTTGCGCGATTCGTGTTTTCGGCGTTGTTTGATGTGATTTGAGGCCTCGACTAAGTCCGTGATATGTTTCCAGACTTGTTGGTACGTTCGGACGAGGTCCCGAGGGGCTCGGGTGAGTTTCGGGGTGGTTTCGGACCATTTCTAGGCCATTTATAACTGCTGGCTTTTGGCTACAGCAGTGTTCTACGCGATCGCGGGGAATTGGTCGCGATCGCGGTGAGTAAAATGTGAGAAACGGGACAGTGAATCGCGATCGCGGAAAGCCTTTCGCGATCGCGTAGAGTAACTCTTCTGCTGCACTGAATCAACTTCGGAGGCTCATATCTTACAATCTATAAGGAATTTTAAGATAGTATAAAAATGAAAGTTGTATCCCTTTGTGTCTAGATTCTAGAAAAGTAAACCATTCATGATTTGGATTTGCTTACAAAGATATATGGCTCTTACACTACAGGGTGTCCGGGAAGTTTGAAGAAGAAGGTTGTGTTGCACATTGGCTGACTTTGACAGATTATATCTAAAGATCTATAAGGAATTGAAAGATGACCACCACATGAAAGTTGTAGATATTTGAGTCTAGTTTTCAGAACATTTAACCATTTATCATTTGGAGTTGTGTGAAAAACGTTATGTCTATTCTACGGGAGGTTGTCCAGGCAGGCTGGGCAATTGTTCTCCGCGATCGCGAACAGCAAATTTTGGGCTGGAAAATTGTTCTCCGCATTCGCGATGAGTAAATACCTGGTTAGTGTTGTTTTAAACCGGGATTTTGGCCATTTTCTTCATTTCTTCAAAGCCATGGGAGATTTTTGGAGAGCTTCAAGAGAGCAATTTTGTCATCTATGTTAAGGTAAGTTACTCCTACTCATTTCAAGTTAGATACAAGATTATTGCATGGATTAGAACATGGAAATTAGGGAAAATTTGAGGAAAATTTGGAAGAAACCTAGAATTTGGAAAGTTTGATTTTAGCCACGAATTGAGCATGAATAATTGAGTAAAATGTGTAATTGAATTAGTAAAGCTTCGGGTAGGGATTTTCTTCAAGAATTTTCGAGTTCCAGGCACATGGGCCCGAGGGCATTTTTGTCATTTCATTGGTCCGGGCTGAGGAACTTTGTGATTTGAATTGGTTATGGACTATTGAGTATATTTTCATTGAATTATCGTTATTTGGATAGTTTGGGAGCGTTGCGCATCCATTTTAGTCGTCATAGAGGCTTGGAGGTCGGTGATGGATATTCAGAGCGAGGTGAGTCTCCTTTCTAACCTTGTAAGAGGGAACTTTCCCCATAGGTGTTCTACATGATGTGTGTAATTGTTTGTGGGGGTTACGTACGCACCAAGTGACGAGAGTCCGTACGTAGAGGCTATTATTGTTATGTCCGGGTAGTTAGGCCCCACATCTTGCCTTGTGTTCTCCTTGTGATAAGCTGTATGTTATGAAGTTCTGCTATGTGTAGTTTTGCTCCTCTGAGATTTCATGGAATTTAAAATAATATAAAAAGAATTATTTTACGAAAAGTAACATTAAAGGAATTGTTTTACGGAAAATAAGATGAAAAGAGTTGTTTTACAGAAAGTAATATGAAATTATGAAATATATGGGAGCGGGCCGTATGCCACGGCGGAATTTAAATGAAATTATGAAATATATGGTAGCGGGTCGTACGCCACGGCGGAATTGAAAAGAAATTGTGAAATATATGGGAGCGGGCCGTACGCCACGACGGAATTGAAAAGAAATTGTGAAATATATGGGATCGGGTCGTACGCCACAGCGAGTGTAGAAAAGTACCTTATGGGAGCAGGCCGTACGCCACGGCGAATCTAAGAATTTGTGATTATTGTTTTCATTCGGTGGTCTTACTTTTGAAAGTGCTTTATTGTTTAAGTTCAGGAACTGTTTGGATTTTTCGGTTCTCAGTACGTGTACTTGTTGCTTATTTCCCTGACATGCCTACCATATTTCATCATATTTTATCATATGTTATTACTGCTGCAGATCCTAGTGAGTATCGAGTCGACCTCTCGTCACTACTTCTTCGAAGTTAGGCGGGATACTCACTGGGTACATATATGTATATGTACTCATGCTACACTTTTTGTGCATTTTGTTGCACAGGTACCTTCATAGGTCAGCGATTGGTTTGGAGACTTGCTCGGGCTGCATTCGTCTGGAGGCGTTCCGCAGTTGACAGAGTCTCCTTCTTTCTATATCTTTACATTGTATCTCTATTCCTTTTTGTCGCATTTATTTCTCAGACAAGAGTTGTATAATTGTATAAATTCTTAGAAACGTCTCATGTACCTGTGTCGCCGGGTTCTGGGGATGTGTTGAGTCTTGTCTTATTGAACTAAATGGAGTTCCTATCGTGTTTAATTTACAATAGTTTATTTATTAGATTATGAAAAGCAATAAAGGCAACGACTTCGAAAATGTTAAACAGGATGGTATTTCAACTGATCAAGGGGTTGGCTTGCCCGACAGTGGTGTCCGGCGCCATCACAACCCATAGGTTTTGGGTTGTGACACATACGGCCTGATCCTTGTAAAACAAGGGATATGTAGGCAGCTCAGGAACCAGGGTGCGGCCTAAACCTCTCAAATTATTTCCACTCAGTCAAAATTGGCCATCATATCTTTACTCGACAACTCTTTCATCCTTCCTCGGTAAAGAGGGGCAGCTGTTGATACCCAATTGTTTCTCAAAATTATTTTCCAACTTGCATTTTACCTTCAAAAACAATTTTCATAATCAATCGTATTTTTCATAATTTTTTCATAATTTTTACCAATTCATTTTCCTATTTATTTAGTATTTTCATATTCAATAATTATTCATAAATTATATTATAAATCATTTCAAAATGTTTCCCAGCTAAATATATCATTTTCAATCCTATTTAATCCTATTAGGATTTAATTTTTACACAAGTTAACCAATTAGGCACCATTTAGATATAATTACACATATTTTGCAGCTATGGCCTAATTGTGCATTTATGCTATTTTAATTCCATAATTAGTCGTTTTATATTTTTATATTAGCCAATTACCTTAAATTTCAGTTACTTAGCATTAATCTTATTTTTATATAATTATTATCTATTTTATTACCTATTTTATTTTATTTCATGGGTATTTAAAATCTAGCCACTTTTAATTTCTTTTAATTTCAACCCAATACCCAACCCTTTAACCCAATTAACTACCCAGCCCAACTAATAGCCTACCCGACCCAACCCCAAACCAATCTGAGTCGTTGATCAAATTAGATCAACGACCCAGATTATTATTTCCTTAATTAACTCAAACCTAACCCCCGGACCCCCTCTCATTTTCTCATCGTCCCTCATCTCTCTACCCTTATCTATCTCTCTAGTCTCTTCTAGACACTTCTGTCTCTTCAAGTTCCGATGAATTTCTTCATCTTCTCAGGCCATCCCTTCGCCGGAGACCTTGAAACCATCATCACCTCATGCCTCTTATGGTTCTCTTATGTCGGTAATGTCATCCCTAAGGCCCTCGAACGGCGAGAACCCGTCTACTCACACCCATGGGGTTCCTTCTTACTTAAAGCCTCAAAAGCTTGATTTCGAGTAAGGTCTATGACCTTTGAGGCTCAAGCCAGTACCGTTCGAGGTTCT
>ML260334.1:0-31834 GCA_005239495.1 Nicotiana undulata | reverse complement strand
ACACAACCTTAAAGTGCTCAGAAAGTCTAATAGAATTGAGCATGATAGGGGGAAGAGACTGCTAATCAAAAACAAAGAACACTGGACAAATCTGATTGAACCAAAACTTTGGCTCATACCAAATTTGTTCAGTTTCAGTTACATATATCAGCAGTTCACAAAATCAGGGAATCCAAGAAGACATGGAGAATGTAGAGCAGTTGCATTTGGGAAACAAAGTAGGAAAGGTTGGAAAATACTTAATAAGCTGCCCAGAATGTCTAATAGAAATGGGCAGAAAGTCAGGGATACAAATACACACATGGGGTGCAGAAAAGAGCAGAGAAGAAATAGTAGGAGGTTGGATTGGCATAAAGGCAGACAAGCAGGGCCACATCAAGCAACAAAACAGGCCAAGGAAAGGAAATTTCAACTTAGGAGCAGGAAGATACAGAGGATAAGTAGCAATAAGAGGGAAAGTCATACAAGAAGCCATGCAGGATCACAGGAAGATACAAATCAAGGGAAGGAAAATAAACTTCAAGATAGGAACATAAATACTAGATGGGGGGAAAGTTGGATACAAGCAAGGAATAGGGAAACACAAAACACAAATAAACTAATGCCTAGAATGTCTAATCAAAATAGGCATAAACAAATAACAAGAAGTTATAAGGGGGTTGCAAAGAGAGTGTACAATATAAAGATAAAGAAGGGGGATAGAGAAGAGGGATCAGTATTAAAAGGGGACATGAACATCATACAATTAGAGGACATTTATGTACAAATCAGCAATGAGGAGTACATAAAGGTCCTTTTTTACTCTAACAATGTGTTCTTTTTTGCAGGAATTAACACTGATTCTATAAAGTGTCATCGGAAAAGTGACATGCATAGATATGGAAACCAAAGAAAGGATACAAACAAGAGAGTTCAGACAAGTAAAAATGTTGAGCCAGGAAATTGAAGAAGAAACAGTACCTGTAGCTAGCCCATTGAGGAAATCACATATGCCAGCCAACAATAGTGGATCAGCTGGAGCTAAAAGGGTTGGCACTCGCATGCACATAAAGATAGATACAAGAGCTGAGTTTACGGCAATGCTCACCGATAGGAAACATGAAATCACAAGGAACAAAATAATGAGAAGGAATAAAAAACAAAGTCACAGCAGAAAGGGAAAAGAAAAGCTCCGATTGAACTACTCACCAGCTCATCTGCGTCGATATGGAACAGGTACAATGGAAATCGAAGAGAAGAAGATAGGACAAGTGAATGAACGAGTAGTCAGCAACAAAGCAAGGAGGAAAAATGAAAATAAAAAACAAACCAGAAATGAAAAACACAAGAGGAGAATCAGAAACTTACCAGCTCATTTTCGTGCTGCTGGTACAGTCATGGACATGAACAAGATAGGGCAAAAGATGGCAGAAACAAAGATAAACAAATCAGTAATGAAAAATCCAAACAAAAAGGAAACAAATGAGCTCAGATGGAGGGACTTACCAGCTTGGAGGCATGGATCTTGGACGGGCGTGACAACCAAGAGGAAGGACCTAGGGCAAACGAGTGATAGTGAAGATAGGGGAAATGAAATGAAATCTGTAGTGTTATTACAGATATTCGGAAGTCTCGCTTGGGCTGGGTATTATGAGATTTGGGCTCAAAATCGTGGCCCAGATCAGTGGCTATCTTGGCTTCTAAATTTGGGCCTGGGAGTTGAAGGCATTATTGGGCCAGATCAGAAATTCTATTGGCCAGCTCTAAATGAATTAAGGAAATGGGATTATCAGTTGGGCCAGCATGCTGTGGGCCTACCCTGTTGGGCTTTACTCAGAAATAGACTTAGTTGGTTACATTTTAGATAGTAGTACATTATGTGAGATCACTATTGGGCCTACAAGCCCAATTTTGATAGTAGGAGTTATGTCTTATTCTTTGTTTATCGTCCTATGATTTTAGGAAAACATTATGTTATTTGTTTTTCGTTTTATTAGTATTAATAAAATCGCTACTAGGCAGCTAGCCTAGTAGTAAATTTTACTTAAAAAAAAAAAAAAAAACTATTTCAAACACTATTGATTGCCAATCCCCAGCAACGACGCCAAAATTTGACGAGCTTTGGACACTCACTTAAATATGCTCGCTAGTCAAATATAGTATAATATAATAGCGTATCCACGAAGATTGGAGTTAAACAATATTATTGTAGTTTGTAGCTAGATTGCTAAGATGATCAACAATTGAGGTTTATATGATTCAAACAAAAATTAACTAAAAGTCTAAACTATTGGCTAATGATAATCAACACAAGTAAGCAAAGAAAGTTATCAATTGGGAAAAAATAGGGCTGATAGGATAGGTGCAAGAAAAATATTTGGGATTTAACTCTAAATAATTTACTTCTAATGTTCAAGTGAGTCTCTCGAATTCACTTGGTTATTAGTTCAACTGATTAGTAGAATCTCCTCTCTCAATTAAGTCTCAACCTCACACGATGAACCAATTCTAGGTACGTGAAGATATGCAAGAAAATTGTAGTGGAACTTTAGGAGAACCTCTTTCGATTATCCTCCTAGCTTAGTTTAATCAACAATTCAACTAGCCTCTTTCGATTACTAAAAATAATTGATGACTTCAACCAACAAAATATAATGCAACAATATCACAAGTTATACCTCTCTCAGTTACTTGAGCAAGTGAATAAAGATGCAACAATTAAAACAACCAAAAAGATTCAATACATAAAAACTAAAGTTAACTATCCACAAACAAGTATCACTACACCAAATGTAACGACCCGACTGGTTGTTTTGCGTTCTAGGACCCCGTTCCCCTAAATGAGACTTTCCGTAGTTGCTTTTTATGATTTATGACCTATGGGGACGGGTGGTCCGGGATTTGGAAGAGTTTGGAATGGTATAGGAACACTTAGTTCCTTAAGGTTGGCCTTAAAGGCCAAGTTTGACTTCGGTCAACGTTTTGAGTAAACGAACTCAAAATCGAGTTTTGCCGGTTCCGGTAGCTTCGTCTGATGATTTTGGACTTGGGCGTGTATTCAGAATGGGTTTCGGATGACCCGGGAGCGTTTCGGTGCCCAATAGCGAAAATAGAGTTTCCTTAAGTTCAAACTGAGGTTTGGAACGTGTTTTTGTGTTATCGAGGTCTAAACGGAATTTCGAGACGGGGAATAGTTTCGTTATGTCATTTATGACTTGATTGCAAAATTTGGTGCATTCTGAGTAGTATAGGTTGGTTCGGCGCATTGTTAGCGAATTCAAGAACTTAAAGTCCTTAAGTTTGATTCTAGCAGTTTTGAGGTGTGAATTGGAGTTTTTTTGTTGTTTTGAGTGTTCCGAAGGCTCGAGCAAGTCCGTATTATGAATTGGGACTTGTTGGTATATTTGGACGGGGGCTCGGGTGGGCCCAGGTTCTATTCGAGCATAAAATGAGGCCAACAACCAGCAACAATAGCTGCTGGTGCACCTGGTCTGGTGTGACCGCACATGCGGTTTCCCAGTCGCAGGTGCGAGATCGCTCCTGCGGTCATTGCATCACATGTGCGGCCCCAGGTGAGGCAGCCCAGTCGACGCAGGTGCTGATCAAAATCCACAGAAGCGGAGCCGCTAGTGCGGACTCTGTTCCGCAGGTGCGAGCCCAGGCCCCTTGCCCCTCTTCCATAGGTGAGAGTCTTTTCTCGCAGGCGCGAGACCGCAGGTGCGGTCCTCGAGCCGCAGGTGCGGAAACCCTGTTGGCAGTGAGGTCTTTTAAAATACGGGAAAGAAACAGTTTTCTTCATTTCCTTCCTCCGTAGTCGACCGTGAGAGCTTGGGGAAGAGAAAATTGACCTAGCTACTGAAAGTTAAGTGATTTCTACTCTAATGTTAGTTTAATACATGAAATCCTTGGTAAATTAACCTCCTAATTAGTATAAATCAAGGTTAGGGCAACAAAATCTAGGTTTTTATAAAATGAGGGAATTACCATGGAATTGGTTATGAAAACACACAAAAATCATATAATAATGATCCTTAGGTTATGGGTAAGTGTTTCCTTCAAAATTTTCCGGAATCCGAGCATGTGGGCCCGGGGGTGTATTTTGGGATTCTTCAAAGAAAGTTGAAATAACTAAGTAAATAGGGGAATTTCATGTCTTTAAGTATAAATTAATGTATTTATGCTTCATTTGACTAGTTTCGAGTCCTTGGGAGACGAGTTTGGAGTTTCAGACGCGTTCTTGACCGAAAAGTAGGCTCGGCACGAGGTGAGTCTCCTTTCTAACCTTGTAAGAAGGAATTTTCCCCATAGGTGTTTATAAATGATTTCTTGTTCTTATTTGCGGGGGCCACGCACACACGAAGTAACGAGAGTCCGTGCGGAGCTACTATTATGCCTTGTCGGGTAGTTTAGGATTCACCAACATGCTTTATGTGTTGTATCCGTAATCTTGTATGTGGACTAGGTAGTTTAATATCCTCAAATTTAATATATGAAGGCCTAGGAGGTTATGTTTCGAAGTTGGTAGTATTGAATCCCTTTTCTTCTAGAAAGATCCCCTGTTGATTATCTGAAATCCCTGAGGATTATGTATATGTATACGGGAACCCGAGTCGCATGTATGATTCGCGAGCGGGGCAGCCCTAGTATTATGATAACCGCGTCGCATGTTCGATTCGCGAGTGGGGTAGATAGATGCATCTATGGTTCGGGCCATTCAACCCTCGGCAGTTCACATTTACTTTTCACGTCGTCTCGACCGTTCGTTCACAGTCTGTTATATGTTTGATAAATTATGAGAAGCCCTGTGAATGTAACTGTTGATTTTGTGAAAGAGAGGAGGTTAAACAACTTGTATGCCATGGAAAGAGATGGCGTGAGGGTACTAGAGGATGTTATCTGATGCTCATTTCCTTATTACCGTTCATTACTGCTATTACGGTTTAGCCTGCATATATTTCATATTGTTTGACCTTAGTAAGTATCACGTCGACCTCTCGTCACTACTTTTTCGAGGTTAGGTAGGATACTCACTGGGTACATATATGTGTATGTACTCATGCTACGCTTCTGTACTTAATAGTACATGTTCTGAGGCTGGTGCATCTGGTTATTAAATCGGAGGTTGATCGTGAGAATATATTCTGGACCTAACTTCACGGTGAGCTGCTTCCCTTGGTGATTCTCAGCAGCACTATGGAGTTATCTTTTGTTTATTTTCGTCTACTTCTTTCAGACAGTAGAACAATTTATTTTTATCTTTTGTATATTCTACTAGTTCGCCTGTAGACTCGTGACACTACTTCCTGGCACACGTAGTAGAAATTATATTTTTGGGACTGTACATGTTGGTTCATGATCCTTTTGGTTACTTTGATTCAAGTTGGTTAAATTATCCGTTTTCGCTTAATGTTTTAAACTTAAATTTGGCAAGTATCAAAATGCTTTTATAAAAGAAAAGAATTTCACTAGTAGATCAATTTTGGCTTGCCTGGTCACGGTGTTGGGCGCCATCACGACCTGAGTTAGGATTTTGGGTTGTGACAACATGGTATCAGAGCTCTAGGTTCATGTAGGTCTCACGAGTCACGTGCAAACCCACTAGAGTCTTGCGGATCGGTACTGAGACATCTGTACTCATCTTCAGGAGAATATAGGGTGTTAGGAAACCTCTTTTATTCAGATTCTATCGTGCAGTCAATGGTATACTAAATCTCACTCTTCTATTATCTCACAGATGGTGAGGACGCGCGCAACTGACGTTCCAGACCCGGGAGATGCCGTTACCCCCTCCGTCCGAGGCTGTGGCAGAAGCCGGGGGAGGGCACCGACCTGAGGTAGGGGACGAGGGAGTCCCAGAGCTATTCCAGTTGCACCACCAGCAGAGGACCCTATTATAGAGGAGCAGGGTGAGGCGCCCCCAGCAGATCCTGCTCTGGTGAACTTTATGACCGCACCAGGCTTTCAGGAGGTCATGGGCCGTATGATGTGGTTCATGGATACTTTGACTCAGGCTGGTTTATTTCCAGCAGATCCTACCACATCTCAGGCGGGAGGGGGAGTCCAGACCCCTACTGCCCAGGCCGCAGGACATGCAGTAGCAGTATATCAGACCCCGGGTACACTACCCGTGGGCGGGGATCAGCCGGTAGCAGCAGCACCTGAGCTCTGACCAGTTGCGGACGACGATCCGTAGAAGCTAATGGATAGATGGACAAGATTGCACCCTCATATCTTTGGGGGTGAGCGGGGTGAGGATGCGCAGGACTTCATTGATAGGTGCAGGGATAGAGTGCACAAATTGAGGATATTGGAGTCCCATGGAGTCGACTTCACTACTTTTCAGTTGGAGGGTAGGGCCCGCATATGGTGGCAGTCCTATGTTCTTGGCAGACCGGCAGGTTCTCCTCTTGTCACCTGGGAGCAGTGTACTCAGATATTCCTGGACAGATACATTCTACCCTCTGAGAGGGAAGAGCTGCGGTACCAGTTTAAGCAGCTGGAGCAGGGTTCGATGTCAGTGACGGACTACGAGGCTAGATTTTCTGAGCTGTCACGTCATGCACTCATGATACTACCTACGGAGGCTGAGAGAGTGCGGAGGTTTGTACCCGGGTTGCATCCAGGCATTTAGGCCAACATGGCCCGAGAGGTGGAGATGGGGACTCCTTATCAGCTGGTGGTAGAGATTGCTCACAGGATCTAGGGGTATCAATCGAGGATGAGAGAGCAGGTGCAGCAGGATAAGAGAGCCAGATTCTCCGGTGATTTCAGAGGCGCCCCAGCTTGGGGCAGAGGTCAGTTTGGCATGGGCCAGCCCAGCAGGCCCCTATATTCAGCACCCCCACCACCTCCTCGTGGTGCTCCAGTGAGGCCTTACTTCAGTGCTATTCCAGAGAGTTCTCACCGTCCCCCAGCTATCCAGGGTTCTTCTTTAGGGCAGCAGGCCATGTCACCAGTGAGATGTTATGATTGCGGGGATCCAGGCCATATCAGGAGGACTTGTCCCATGTTTCGGGGCAAGGCTGTACAACATGGTTATCAGCCTATGAGTCTAGCACCAGCGGCCCAGCCACCTAGAGGTGAAGGACAGGCCGACATGGGTCGTCCTAGAGTGGAGGCCAGTCAGGGGGAGGCCAATCAGCTCCTGTTCATTCTGGCGGAGCTTAGTCGTGCGGTTCTCCAGCAAGATTCTATGCTATTCCGACCAAATCAGATGCAGTGGCCTCAGATGCCGTGATTACATGTATTATTTCAGTATGTGGTAGAGATGCATCAGTGTTATTCGTTCCAGGATCCACATATTCTTATGTATCAGCCCTATTTTCTTGTTTCCTAGATGTTCCTCGCGAGTCCTTGGGTACTCCTATTTATGTGTCCACTCATGTGGGCGATTCTGTGGTAGTAGACCGGATTTATCGGTCTTGTGTGGTTGCATTCTGTGGGTTCGAGACTGGAGCGGACCTCCTATTGCTCGATATGGTTGATTTATAGGTTATTCTAGGCATGGACTGGCTATCTCCCTATCACGCAATTCTAGATTGCCATGCTAAGATTGTTACTCTAGCCATGCCCGAGTTGCCTAGGCTGGAGTGGAGAGGTTCCTCAGTTAGTGCATCCAGTCGAGTTATTTCCTTCCTGAAGGCTCGACATATGGCCGAGAAGGGTTTTCTGGCATGCCTACGGATCGTGATATTGATTTCTGTATTGATTTAGCGCTAGACACCCAGCCTATTTCTATTCCCCCGTACCGTATGGCTCCGAAAGAATTGAAAGAATTGAAGGAGCAGCTTGAGGAGTTGTTGGCTAAGAGGTTTATCAGGCCGAGTGTATCACTTTGGGGTGCTCCAGTGCTATTTGTGAAGAAGAAGGATGGGTCTATGCGGATGTGTATTGACTACCGCCAGTTGAACAAGGTCACCATTAAGAATAAGTATCCGTTGCCGCGTATCGATGATTTGTTTGACCAGTTGCAGGGTGCTCGGGTGTTTTCTAAGATTGATTTGAGATCACGGTATCATCAGTTGAAGATTCGGGACTCGGATATTCTGAAGAATGCTTTCTGAGATGAACAGGGTGTGAAGGCCATACATTGATTCTTTTGTCATTTTCTTTATTGATGACATTCTAATTTACTCACGTAGCCTGGGCGAGCACGCGTATCATTTGAGAGTTGTGCTCCAGACCTTGCGAGAACAAAAACTATATACTAAGTTCTCCAAGTGTGAGTTCTAGTTGGATTCCGTGGCATTCTTGGGACATGTGGTATCCGGAGAAGTTATCAAGGTTGATCCAAAGAAGATTGAGGTAGTTGAGAGTTGGCCGCGTCCTACTTCAGCTACAGAGATCGGGATCTTCTTGGGTCTAGCAGGTTATTATCGCCGATTTGTGGAGGGCTTTTCTTCCATTGCAGCCCCATTGACTAGGTTGACTCAAAAGAATGTCCCGTTCCGATGGTATGACGAGTGTGAGGCGAGATTTCATAAGCTCAAGACAACATTGACCTCAGCACCAGTTTTGATATTGCCTTCCGGTTCTGGGGTGTATACATTATGTTGTGACGCTTCACGCGTTGACTTGGGGTGTGTGTTGATGCAGGAGGGGAGAGTTATTGCTTATGCCTCGCGCCAGCTGAAGGTTCATGAGAAGAGTTACCCTGTGCACATTTTGGAGTTGGCGGCGATCGTTCATGCTCTTAAGATTTGGAGGCACTACTTGTATGGGGTGTCTTGTGAGGTTTATACAGACCACCGCAGGTTGCAACACTTGTTCAAGTAGAGGGATTTTAATTTGAGGCAGCGCAGATTGCTTGAGTTGTTGAAGGATTATGATATCCCCATTCTTTATCATCCGGGGAAGGCAAATGTGGTAGCAGATGCCTTGAGCAGGAAGGCGGAGAGTATGGGTAGTTTGGCTTATATTGCAGAAGAGGAGATACCTCTAGCCTTGGACATTCAGTCCGTGGCTAATCGCCCGGTGAGGTTGGACCTTTCACAGCCTCACCGAGTTCTTGCACATGTGGTTTCTCAGTCTTCGTTATTGGGAGAGATTAAGCCCCGCCAGTTTGATGATCCATGCTTGGCAGAGCTACGAGATATAGTGGTTCAGAGCGGTGCCAAGGAGGTTACCTTTGGCGAGGATGGTGTTCTGAGGCTTCAGGGTCGTTTATGTGTTCTTAGCGTTGATGGCCTGAGGGAGAGGATTCTAGAGGAGGCACACAGTTCACGATATTCTGTTCATCCTGGTGCTACAAAGATGTATCATGATTTGAAGCAGCATTACTGGTGGAGGCGGATGAAGAAGAACATAGTGGAGTATATGGCTAGATGTCTTAATTGCCAGCAGGTCAAGTATGAGCGAGCACCAGAGGCTAGGAGGCCTACTGTAGCAGATGCCCATTCCTGAGTGGAAGTGGGAGCGCATCACTATGGACTTCGTGGTTGGGTTGCCTCGGACTTTGCGGAAGGTTGACGCAGTTTGGGTCATTGCGGACAGGTTTTACAAATCGGCGCATTTCATTCCAGTAGCTACTACTTATACTTCAGAGAGGTTGGCTCAGATCAACATTCGGGAGATAGTCCGATTGAACGGTGTGCCAGTGTCCATTATATGAGATCGAGGTCCTCAGTTCACCTCGCACTTCTGGAGAGCATTGCATAGTGAGTTGGGCACCCAGATAGATCTCAGCACAACATTTCACCCTAAGAACGATGGTCAGTCAGAGCAGACAATTCAGTTATTAGAGGACATGCTCAGGGCATGTGTGATTGACTTCAGAGGTCAGTGGGACCAGTTCTTGACATTGGCCGAGTTTGCTTACAATAATAGTTATCAATCTAGCATCGAGATTGCTCCATTTGAGGTTTTGTATGGTCGGAGATGTCTTTCTCCTATCGGGTGGTTTGAGCCTGGCGTGGCTAAGTTATATGGCACCGACTTGGTGAAAGATGCATTAGAGAAGGTGAAGTTGATTCAGGAGAGGCTCCGCACAACACAGTCCAGACAGAGGAGTTATGCGGATCAGAAGGCGCGTAACGTATTATTTATGGAGGGAGACAAGGTTGTGTTGAAGGTCTCGCCGATGAAGGGTATTATGAGGTTCAGGAAGAAGGGCAAGTTGAACCCAAGGTTTATAGGTCCTTCCGAGATATTGAGGCGAATTGGGGAGGTTCCTTATGAGCTTACCTTACCTCCCAGTTTATTAGGAGTTCATCCGGTCTTTCATGTATCCATGCTCTGAAGATGCCACGACGACTTCTCTCGCGTGGTTGATTTCAGCACCATTCAGTTGGATGAGAGGTTGGGCTACGAGGAGGAGTCAGTTGCTATTATTGACTGGCAGGATCAACAGTTGAGGTCCAAGAGGATTTCGGCCATAAAGGTCCAGTGGAGGGCCAACCAGTCGAGGAGGTGACTTCGGAATCCGAAGAGGACATGTGGAGCCGATATCCACACTTATTCAGCACTTCAAGTATGATTCTAGACCCGTTCGAGGACGAACGTTTGTTTAAGAAGTGAAGAATGTAATGACCCGACCGGTCGTTTTGTGTTCTTGGACCCTTTTCCCCTAAATGAGACTTCCCGTAGTTGCTTTTTATGATTTATGACCCGTGGGGACGGGTGGTCCGGGATTTGGAAGAGTTTGGAATGGTAAAGGATCACTTAGTTCCTTAAGGTTGGCCTTTAAGGCCATGTTTGACTTCGGTCAACATTTTGAGTAAACCACCTCGGAATCGAGTTTCGCCGGTTCCGATAGCTTCATATAGTGATTTTAGACTTGGGCGTATGTTCGGAACGGGTTTCGGATGATCCGGGAGCGTTTCGCCACCCAATAGCGAAAATAAAGTTTCCTTAAGTTCAATTTGAGGTTTGGAACGTGTTTTTGTGTTATCGAGGTCCGAACGGAATTCCGAGACCGCAATAGTTCTGTTATGTCATTTATGACTTGCTTGCAAAATTTGGTGTCATTCTGAGTAGCATAGGTCGGTTCGGCGCATTGTTAGCGAATTCAAGAACTTAAAGTCCTTAAGTTTGATTCTAGGGGTTTTGAGGTGTGAATTTGAGTTTTAGCGTTGTTTTTAGTGTTCCGAAGGCTCGAGCAAGTTCGTGTTATGATTTGGGACTAGTTGGTATATTTGGACGGGGGCTCGGGTGGGCCCAGGTGCCATTCGGGCATCAAGTGAGGCCAAAAACCAGCATCAATAGCTGCTGGTGCACCTGGTCTGGTGTGACCACACCTGTGGTTGCCCAGTTGCAGGTGCGAGACGTCTCCTGCGGTCATTGCTTTGCAGGTGCGGCCCCAGGTGAGGCAGCCCAGTGGACGTAGGTGCGGACCAAAATCCGCAGAAGCGGAGCCGCTGGTGCGGACTCTGTTCCGCAGGTGCGAGCCCAGGCCCCTTGCCCTTCTTCCGCAGGTGCGAGTCTTTTCTCGCAGGTGCGAGACCGCAGGTGCGGAAACCCCATAGGCAGTGAGGTCTTTTAAACTACGGGAAAGAACCATTTTTCTTCATTTCCTTCCTCCATAGTCGACCGTGAGAGCTTGCGAAAGAGCCAATCGACCAAGCTACTGAAAGGTAAATGATTTCTACTCTAATGTTAGTTTAATACATGAATTCTTAGGTAAATTAACCTCCTAATTAGTAGAAATGAAGGTTTAGGGCAAACAAATCTAGGTTTTTGATAAAATGAGGGAATTACCATGGAATTGGTTATGAAAACACACAAAAATCTTATATTAATGATCCTTAGGTTATGGGTAAGTGTTTCCTTCGAAAATTTCCGGAATCCGAGCATGTGGGTCCGGGGTTGTATTTTGGGATTCTTCAAAGAAAGTTGAAATAACTTAGTAAATAGGGTAATTTCATGCCTTTGAGTATAAATTAATGTATTTATGCATCATTTGACTAGTTTCCAGTCCTTGGGAGACGCATTTGGAGTTTCGGGCGCGTTCTTGACCGGAAAGTAGGCTCGGCACGAGGTGAGTCTCCTTTCTATCCTTGTAAGATGGAATTGTCCCCATAGGTGTTTATAAATGATTGCTTGTCCTTATTTGCGGGGGCTACGCACGCACGAAGTGACGAGAGTCCGTGAGTAGCTACTATTAGTCCTTGTCGGGTAGTTTAGGATTCACCAGCATGCTTTATGTGTTGTATCAGTAATCTTGTATGTGGACTAGGTATTTTAATATCCTCAAATTTCATATATGAAGGCCTAGGAGGTTATGTTTCGAAGTTGATATTATTGAATCCCTTTTCTGCTAGAAAGATCCCCTGTTGATTATCTGAAATCCCTGAGGATTATGTATATGTATATGGGAACCCGAGTCGCATGTATGATTCACGAGCGTGGCAGCCCTAGTATTGTGATAATCGCGTCGCATGTTCGATTCGCGAGCGGGACAAATAGATGCATCTATGGTTCGGGCCGTTCAACCCTCAGCAATGCACATTTACTTTTCACGTCGTATCGACCATACGTTCACGGTCTGTTATATGTTTGATAAATTATGAGAAGCCCTGTGAATGAAAGTGTTGATTTTGTGAAAGAGAGGAGGTTAAACAGCTTGTATGCCATGGAAAGGGATGGCGTGAGGGTACTAGAGTATGTTATCTGATGCTCATTTCCTTATTACCATTCATTACTGCTATTACAGTTTAGCCTGCATAAATTTCATGTTGTTTGACCCTAGTAAGTATCACGTCGACCTCTCGTCACTACTTCTTCGAGCTTAGCCGGGTTACTCACTGGGTACATATCTGTGTATGTAATCATGCTACTCTTCTGTACTTAATTGTACAGGTTCAGAGGCTGGTGCATCTGGTTATTAGACCAGAGATTGATCCTGAGAGTATATTCTGGACCTGACTTCACGATGAGCTGCTTCCCTTGGCGATTCTCAGCAGCACTATGGTGTTATTTTTTTTTTTAATTTCCGTCTACTTCTTTCAGACAGTAGAACAATTTATTTTTATCTTTTGTATATTCTACTAGTTTGCTTGTAGACTCGTGACACTAGTTCCTGACGCACGTAGTAGATATTATACTTTTGGGACTGTATATGTTGGTTCATGATCCTTTTGGTTACTTTTATTCAAGTTGGTTAAATTATCCGTTTCCACTTAATGTTTTAAACTTAAATTTGGCAAGTATCAAAATGCTTTTATAAAAGAAAAGAATTTCACTAGTCGATCAATTGTTGGCTTGTCTGACCACGGTGTTGGGCACCATCGCGACCTGTGTTAGGATTTTAGGTCGTGATACCAAATCCATCAAACCTTAAAGAGAACTACTCCATGGATATGGAAAAATTCATCACAATTAACTTTAAGTCAAAGGAAAATGTAAAACATCCAAATCATTGTCTTGAGTGAGTATGAATAGTGAAATCCGTGTGCCCTTGCTTCTCCCTCCGCTCCTTAGCTTCCTTAGATCTAAATTATGTCAAAAAGTGCTCAAAATACCGTGTTTTCCATGTATATATACAAGTAGGAGGGCCCAAACAATTACACATTCTCCTAAGAAAAATTTGACACTTCTGCCGGACAGGACGTGCGCGGCCGCGCACCTGGAAGTCTGCCCGCGCACTTTTCACACTATTCTGCCCCATAAGCGCGGTCAATGCGAGGACACACACTTTTCACCCTGGTATGTTAAGAATTTGAAAACGCATAAAACATGAAAGTTGTATACCTTTGAGTTAGATTTCCAACCATATATTGTGGAGCTAAAATGGAGTTTTGAGCGAAATGTTATATATAATTTACTAGACAGTGCGCAATATACCTGCTCGATTATTCATTTGTTCTAAACTATCACCCGTTAATCCCCGAACACGATCCCGTCTTAATTTCTTGGGCTTTTACCCAGACTTCAAAGCTTCAAATTACTTGAAATCATTCCATAATATTTATATAGTTCGGAATCACTCTTACAAGGCATAAAATACACAATTAGTGCAAAACACTAGCGATTAAAGCTCAAACTCAACTAAAGTGCAGTAAATTGGATCGACTAAAACATGAGATTTATAAACTACCATCAGCGGCGTGCAACCCGATCCACATATATACAGGCCTAAGGCTCGTCGCGGCGTGCAACCTGATCCTGACATATACAGCCCTAAGGCTCGTTGCGGTGCAATTCTATCCACCTATATATATATATATATATACTCAGTCACCAACCTCTCCGGTCTCTCAGGCTCTCAAAATTCATGAAAATTAGCCCAAATAGCAATAACATGATGTATCAACAAGGAATAATAGAGGCAAAGGTAGGATATACATGAAGAATCTGAAAAACTGAGTGCGGCAGCAAACAATGGTAATTCAACATGTACGCGGTCTTTATGGGCTCCAACAGTATAAACACATAGCTTAAACATGATTTCTAAGATGAATTGTCGTTAAATTTTTATAACACAGGGAGAATATTGAGCTAGCAACAAGCCATTCAAGTTCACAATTTCCAAGGTCACAATTTCCAAGGTCACAACCTCCAAAATCCGACCTCAAAATGTTAGAAATGGTGAAACAATCTCAGAACCCTCGCTTATATAATTTCTGCCCAGGATTTTCGCACCTGCGGCCTCGCAGGAGCGATAATATACCCGCTTCTGCGGTGACCTCCAGATCTGTGGCTCCCACATCCGCTCCTGCGGACACTCCCCTGCGTGACCTCCTCTGCTTCTGCGGAACCCAACTCCCATTCCTTCCTTCGCTTATGCGGCCTTCACCCCGCATTGCGGTCTTGCAGATGCGGGAAAATCTTTGCACCTACGTCCCTCTGCCTTCTCTCCTCCATCAGCGCACCTGCGGACCTTCACCTACACCTGCGAGCTCGCATCTGCGGTTCCTACTCCGCAGGCACCAGTAGCACACAGACTTCAACAACTTCTCAAATAAAATTCCAAGTCTGATAACCACCTGAAATCAACCCGAGGCCCCGGGGACCACAACCAAACATACCAACAAGTCCTAAAACACGATACGAACTTAGTCGATCCTTCAAATCACTTCAAACAACATCAACAACACGAATCGCACCCCAATTCAAGCCTAATGAACTTTGAAACTTCCAAATTCTACAAACGACGCCGAAACCTAACAAATCACGTCCGATTGACCTCAAAATTTGCACACAAGTCACATATGACACTACAAACCCATTCCAACTTTCGAAATTCAATCCGACCCTGATATAAAAAATTTCACCCCCGGTCAAACTTTCCAAAGTTCCAACTTTCGTCATTTCAAGCAAGATTCTACTACGGACCTCCAAATAACAATACGGACACGCTCCTAAGTCCAAGATCACTCAACGGAGCTAATGGAACCCTCAAAACTCGAATATGGGGTTGTTTACACATAAGTCAACATCCGATCAACTTTTCCAACTTAAGTTTCCATTATGAGACTAAATGTCTCAATTCATTCCGAAATTCTTCCGGGCCTGAACCAATTTCCCCGATAAGTCATAAAACAACAGTAAAGCACAAAGTGAGCAGAGAAATAGGGGAACGGGGCTGTAACTCTCCAAACGACCGGTCGGGTCATTACAGTTCATCATGTGTTATGTGTTATTTTTTGAACTTATATAATTAATCTACTTAAATTAGCCCATAATATTTATTTTGACTAATATACTTTGAATTTAAAATATAGTCCATGTTATTTTATTGGATTTAATTATGATATAATTTATATGCATACGATGTTATATATGAAAGTATATTACATTCTCCCCTCACAGGTGGTTCAGAGTTAGGAACCAAATAATTTTATCTATTATTTTCCTGCAGATGCCACTGGGACTTCCACAGCTATTACACAACTTGAGCATGGACCTCTTACTCTCAGGTACATTTCTAGGCAGGTTTATGGCATGGATACGCAGGTACGCCGGCTTGTAGCTGGTCTTCCTTCTACATCATCCAAAGAGGGCCTAACTGGCGAAGGAAAGGTTTCGACTCTATCCGACCTTTCCAAGGAGCAACATGCCATCAAAGCCAAGCTGGGGAAGATTGAAAGGAGGCAACGGAAGCAACGAGAATATGAAAAGAAGAAAAGCAAGTTCCTCACAAATATCATGAGCACTTTGAGGAAGTTCTGTGGACCGGACGAGGCTGAGGATGATGACTTGGAGCTAGCACCCCCGAGTACCTCCAGTGACGAGTGATTCCATTCAGGGAGCACCTCTTTCGTTTTGGTTTATTTTGTATAGTTGCATTGGGGACAATTCAATACTTTTGGTTGGGGGTGGCTCATTTATGATGAATATGTGTGGGATGTGAGTTTTTGTTTTGTGGAACATGTAGTTTTTATTTTTGTTGGTTGTGAACTTGTGTAGATTGGTAAACATTGTTCGTTTATTAGTAATTCCTTGTTAGTTTCTAATTTTTCTTGTTTTTATTTTTTATTTTGTGTTTAAATTAGTGGTCTTTATTTTTTTATATATATATAGTATAGTAGTATTAAGGTAACTCCTTGGTTTTTCTTTCTATCGCGGTTCTTTTCCAAGGAATGTATTTGTGTTGAACCGGGTGACTTTTCCCTATGATGGATGGAGTGACAACTTTCTTAAGGGATTAGTCTTGTTTAGTTTTTCTTTCTTTGTTATAAAGTAAATATTTTAGTTAGTTTAGCAGCTAGTTGTGAATAAATTAGTTTTTGGGGTGTAATCTTCGGCCCATAAGCCAACGAGTGACTTGTTTGGTACTAATAGGATTTAAACCTTGGCATATGAAATTTTTGATCTTAAAAATGAAAAAAAAAATATATGATGAAAATGAATGATTAAAGTAAGGTTCTTTGTTGTGATTTTTAGATTCTAATTTTGGCTCTTTGATTCACTAAATAGTCTCTTAGGCTACATGTGACTTCCTTGAGTTTCATCGGTTTCAATTGGATTTTGGATTTGTATTCCATTGGAGTTTTCATGTGCCATGTGTGGTGTGATTTAATTATAAAATTATTTTGCATCATTTATAGTCTAGAACATGCCCGAAATGTGCTTCAAGGATAAATCCTAGACTAACTTGGTTTGAAAAATGATATTAGGCCTTCCTTGGACCACTATTGTGCCTAAATTTCCTACCCATGAATATTTTCCCTAGTCAACCCTTTTGAGCTTTTTAACGTTTTCTTTGGCAACCATGTTACAAACTATTCTCGTGGAACCATACCTTCCTAAGTAATTTAAAGTATTAATATAGGCTAAAAGCCTAAGTTTGGGGGTGGAGGTTTTGAAAAGTTGTGATGTGGAGGTTTATCAAAAAAGTGAAAAGTGTAAAAAAAATAAAAAAATAAAAATCAATGATGAAATGAAAAAAAAAAATAGATATAAGAAATTATGAATAAATGGAAGACTAGGTGATACAAAAGAAAAGAAGAAGAATAAAGGGTGGAAAAATTCTTGAAGGAAGTGGACTTTGATTGTTGGAAAAGTGTAGTGCTTAGGGAGGTTTTGAGTCACTCTTACCAAATTGTGCCATACCTTAACCAAAAGCCTAATTGATTTTGAACCAAGTATGTCTACATTAGTGGAGAAATACATGAAGGGCAAGCATATGGTACTACTTGTGTGCATTTGAATATCTTTGTGAGACATAGAGAGTTGAGTCTTTCCATTTGACATCCCATTTATGTTTTGAATTGCAATTTATGAGTTTGGGATTCTCTCTTAAAGTCTGAGGGCACATGAGACACGAGTTGTGAATTTAATCCCATTTTCAATTGGGAGGAATGAGCGAGGGAAGACAATTGTGATAGAGAGGCAAATTTTGAATCTTTAGTGTCATGACTTGGTTGCTACTTTGGTTAATGTGGTTTTTGAGCTTTTGAAATCGAAATAAAATGTGCGAAAAGTTAGTGATTCATATGCCTTGGATTAATTGTTGGTACCAACCGAAGTCATTAGATTGTGCTTGAATTGACCCTTTTTGACTTGAAATTATATTTGGTTTGCCTTTGAGCTTAAGTGATGATTTTATTAAAGGATGTTCTTAGTTTTTGAATTGCTTGAGGACAAGAAATAGTTTAAGTTTGGGGCTTTGATAAGTTGGTATTTTACCAACTTATCTCCTCTTAATATTTAAACTTTTGTATAATTTTTGTAGGAAACTAAGACATTTTCTGAGGTTTATTTGCAATTTTCAGGTGTCATGAGATTTGGAGAAGAAATGGACTAAATCAAGTCAAAATGTGCAAAAATGATGAAAAATGACAGATGCCTGATACTCTTCGCGATCGCAAAGTTTGGATCGTGATCGCGTAAATCTGTAAAAAGGTGAATCGCGATCGCAATGCTTTTTACGCGATCGCGGTGAAGAAATTTGTCACCCTGCCTGGGATGCTCTGCGCGAACGCGAACAACTATTTGCGATCACATTGACTTGAATCTGTACTCATCGCGATCACGTTCCTGTTCACGCGATTGCGATGCATAAGAGCTGGGCGAAATCTGGGAAGAATTGGAATTTCATGTTTTTATCCCCAAACCATTTTTATACACGACCTAGGAGATATTTTCAGAATCTTTGGACATCTTTTGGCTTATTTTCAGTAGAGAGACAAGAGAAGAACAAGTTTTGAAGCTAGGGTTTGCACACACACTTGAGTTTTGAAGATTTCAAGCTTGTGGTTAAGGATTTCTTACCCATTTATGTTTGTTTCTTCATTTCCTTGCTTTGTATTGAATATTTAAGTGTGTAGTATTTATTTCCAACACTAATTCTTGTTTATGGAAATATTCATGTTTAAAGTATGGATTAAATACCTTGTTGTGCTTATGTATTGAATGATTTTTATATATTTATGAAGTGGGTTAGTGTTTCTTTAATTATTCTTGTTCTTTAATGTTTCCAAAGGGATTAGCTAATCCTAGGACTCGCCCATTAACTCCGAATTAATTTTGAAAAAGATAATTTGGGGTTGGAAAAGATTAATTAACAAGAAATTGAGGTTTTAACCCTCATTTTATAGATTCTACATATGAATAGGATTGAACTACTTGTAGCCATATTTGGGTGTGCTTAATCTCTTAATTAGGTTAGGAATAATTCAATTAGGAAGTCTTTTTAGTCTTCGGAAGAAGCTAATTAAGAATGATTATCCGTGGCTAATTAACATAAACTCGCTCATACTTGTAAAATCGTGAAATACATTGGATCGTTACTTGAGTGTAATTTCCGATGCATTCATACTTGTAGCCATTGATCATTTTACTTTCTTTCCAGGTTAGTTTACATTTTTGCATTTAGTTATAAATATTTTCCAACCAAAAATCTAAGTGTTTGGCATTGCGCGATAAGTGATAATTCTCTTACATTCCTAATCACCTATACATTGTTCTCTGTGGGATTCGACCCCAACCTAGTTGGGTTACTATAGTTGACATCGATAACTTACACTATTTTAAGGTGCAATTTGAGCGTATCAATAGCTATTATTATAGGCAAACTCCGCTGACTTGCTCACAAAATTTGGTGTCATTCCGAGTAGTATAGGCCGGTTCGGCGCATTGATATCGAATTCAAGAACTTGAAGTTCTTAAGGTTTGATTCTAGGGGTTTTGAGGTGTGATTTTGAGTTTTAGCGTTGTTTGGAGTGTTCCGAAGGCTCGAGCGAGTCCGTATTATGATTTGGGACTTGTTGGTATATTTTGACGAGGGATCGAGTGGGCCCAGGTGCCTCTCGGGCACCAAACGAGGCCAAAAACCAGCTGAAGTAGATGCTGGTGCACCTGATCTAGTGTGACCGCAGGTGCGGTTGCCTAGATGCAGGTGCGGGACCGCTACTGCGGTCCCAACTTCGCAAGTGCGACCTCCAAGTGGGCTGCCTTGTTCTCGCAGGTGCGGGCCCTTTCCCGCAGGTGCGGACTCTTGCACGTAGGTGCGAGCCCAGGCCATTGTCCCATTTCCCGCAAGTGCGAGCTATCGCTCGCAGGTGCGAGACCGCATGTGCGGTCCTTGAGCCGCAGGTGCGGAACCACTTAGGCAGTGTGTTTCTTTAAAACACGGGATTTTTCTTATTTCCTCCATTTCTCACCTCCATTAAAGACTTGAGAGCTTGGAAAAGAAACTCCACGACCTAGCTACTGATAAGGTAAGTAAATTCTACCCTAGTGTTGGTTTAATACATGAATTACTAGTTTAATTAACTACTTAATTAGAGAAAATCAAGGAATTGGGTAGTAACCTAGGGCTTTCGAGAAATTAGAGAATTACCCGTGAATTGGCTATGAAATCAAGTAAAAATCATATATTAACGAGAATTTTCCTTCGAGAATTTTCGGAATATGAGTGTGCGGGCCTGGGGGTGAATTTTGGGGTTTCTTCAAGAATGATGAATTGACTAAATAAGTAAAAGAGTTCCATGTTTTGGGTATAATTTGATATATTTACGTAACGTTTGATTAGTTTCAAGTCCTTGGGAGACGAATTTTGGAGTTCCGGGCGCGTTCTTGGTCCGGGGAGTAGATTCAACACGAGGTGAGTCTCCTTTCTAAACTTGTAAGAGGGAATTGTCCCTATAGGTGATCTAAATGCTATGTGTTAATGTTTTTGGGGGCTATGTACGTACCAAGTGACAAGAGTCCGTACATAGCGGCTATTATTGTTATGTCCGGGTAGTTAGGCCCACATAATGCCTTGTGTTTTTCCTAGAAGTGAACTATATGCTTCTTGAATTCATGACTTTATGTAGCATTGTTTCTCTAAGATTTTATGGAATTTGATAATTGGAAGGAATTGTTCATGGAAAGTAATTTTAAAGGAATATTGTGTGTGCATGTGACCGCTTCGCAATTTACATTCCATGAGCGGAGTGTTATTTCTCCTACTCTCATGGGAGCGGGCCGTACGCCACAACTAAATTGAAAGATGCACTTATGGTTCGGGCCGTTCGACCTCGGCAGTGCACACATATGATCATTTTATGGCTCAAGCCGGTTGTCCTTATACTGTTTGCGCATGATAAAGTGTTGATGTTTTCATGGATATTGATTTGATAGATATTTGGGGGAAAATGAAGTAGTAATTGTTTATTTACTTCCAGTGTCTATTTGTGTTTATGTGCCTTTAATATCTGCTGTTTTACTACCTTTACATGCCTACCGCTTTCATCATATTCTGTTATATTATATTGTTGGACCTTAGTGAGTGTCAAGTCGACCTCTCGTCACTACTTCTTCGAGATTAGACGGGATACTCACTGGGTACATATTTATTTATGTACTAATGCTACGCTTCTGTACTTAATTGTACAGGTTCTGAGGCTGGTGCTTCTGGTTATCAGACCGGAGCTAGATTCTAACTATAGTGGACCTGACTTCATGGTGAGCTGCTTCTCATGACGATCCTCGGCAGCACCATGGAGTTCCTTTTGCTTATTTCCCGTCTATTTCTTTCAGACAGTGGGACTATATATTATATCTTTGTGCATTCTGTTAGTACGCCCGTAGGACTTGTGACACTAGTTCCTGGCACACACGTAGTAGTTATTATGGATTATGGTCTGTATATATATTGGCTCACGCCTCCTTATGACTGATTTTGGTCAAAAACTGGTTAATTACCCTTTTCGGTTAATGTTTTAAGCTTTAAAACTTGGTATATGTTGAGATGTTTAATCAATAAGAAGGAAACCTTAGTAAATTGAGTATTGGCTTGCCTGACCCCGCTGTTGGGCGCCATCACGACCTGAGTTAGGATTTTGGGTCGTGACAACATAATATCAGAGCTCTAGGTTCACGTAAGTCTCATGAGTCACGGGCAGACCCAGTAGAGTCTTGCAGATCGGTACGGAGACATCTGTACTTATCTTCAAGAAGCTATAGGGTGGTAGGAAATCTCTCTTTATTCATATTCTATCATGCAGTCGATGTTTTACTAAAACACATTCCTCTATTCTCCCAGATGGTGAGAACGCGTGCATCCGATGTTCCAGACCCGGGAGATGCCGCTACCCCCGCCGTCCAAGGCCGTGGCAGAGGTCGGGGGAGGGAACCAGCCTGAGGTAGGGGACGAGGGTGTCCCAGAGCTATTCCAGTTGCACCACCACCAGAGGATACTGTCATGGAGGAGCAGGACGAGGTCCCCCCAGAAGATCCTGCTCTCGTGGATTTCATGACGGCGCCAGGCTTCCAGGAGGTCATGGGCTGTATGATGCGGTTTATGGACACTATGTCCCAGGCTGGTTTATTTCCAGCAGATCCTGCCACTTTTCAGGCGGGAGGGGGAGTCCAGACCCCTACTGCCCAGGCTGCAGGTCAGACAGCAGCATTACATCATACCCTAGTCACACTGCCCGTGGGTGGGGTCCAACCTGTAGCAGCAGCACCTGAGCCTAGACCAGCTGCGGACGGTGATCGCAGAAGTTATTGGATAGATGGACTCGATTGCACCCTCCAGTCGTCGGGGGTGAGCGAGGCGAGGATGCCAAGGATTTTATTGACAGGTGTAGGGACAGACTGCACAATATGAAGATATTAGAGTCCCATGGAGTGGACTTCACTACCTTTCAATTGGAGGGCAGAGCTCGCAGATAAGGACTTCACTACCTTCCAGCAGATCCTGCCACTTCTCAAGCGAGAGGGGGAGTCCAGACCCCTACTATCCAGGATGCAGGTCAGACAACAACATTACATCATACCCCGGGTACACTGCCCGTGGGTGGGGTCCAACCTGTAGCAGCAGCACCTGAGCCCAAACCAGCTGCGGACGGCGATCCGTAGAAGTTATTGGATAGATGGACTCGATTGCACCCTCCAGTCTTCGGGGGTGAGCGAGGCGAGGATGCCAAGGATTTCATTGACAGGTGTAGGGACAGACTGCACAATATGAGGATATTAGAGTCCCATGGAGTGGACTTCACTACCTTTCAGTTGGAGGGCGGAACTCACAGATGGTGGCAGTCTTACATCCACAGCAGGCCAACAGATTTTCCTCCTATCACTTGGGGCCTGTTCACACAACTATTCTAAGACAAGTATATCCCACCCTCTAAGAGGGAAGAGTTGCGGTATCAGTTTGAGCAGTTGGAGCAGGGGCAGATGCCAATGACAGATTATGAGGCCAGATTTTCAGAGTTGTCATGCCATGCACTCATGATACTACCTACTGATGCCGAGAGAGTGTGGAGGTTTGTGGCTGGGTTGCATCCAGGTATTAGGGCCACCATGGCTCGAGAGGTGGAGATGGGTACTCCCTATCAGCTTGTGGTCGAGATAGCTCGTTGGATTGAGGGGTATCTGTTGAGGAGGAGGCAACAGGGGCAGCAGGACAAGAGGGCTAGATTCTCCGGAGATTTCAGTTAGCGGTGGCCAGCCCGGCAGGCCTTCATATTCGGCAACCCCACCACCTCCCCGAGGTGTTCCAGCGAGGGCTCATTCCACCGCCATGCCAGAGCGCTCCTACCGTCCCCCAGCAATTCAGAGTTCACCCATTGGTTATTCCAGTCAACTGAGATCCTTCAACCCCTACTTCAGTGCTATGCTAGAGGGCTTACATCGATCTCCGTCCATTCAGAGTTCTCCTTAGGGGCAACATGCTATGGTACCTGGAGGTTGTTACGAGTGTGGGGAGCCATGTCATATGAGGAGACATTGTCCCAGATTTTAAGGCAAGGCAGTGCATCAAGGTTATCAGCCGATGGGTCCAGCACCAGCAGTCCGGCCACCTAGAGGTGGAGGGCAGGTTGGCAGGGGTCGTCCGAGAGGTGGAGGCCAGTCAGGGGAAGGCCAGTCAACTCCTGTTCACTCTGGTGGAGCTTAGTCTTCCGATGCTCCAGCTAGATTCTATGCTATACCGGCCAGGTCAGATGCAGTGGCCTCAAATGCCGTGATCACATGTATTATCTCAGTATGTGGTAGAGAAGCTTCAGTATTATTTGATCCAGGATCCACCTATTCATATGTTTCAGCATTATTTGCTCAATTTCTGGATGTTGCTTGTGAGTCCGTGGGTTCTCCTATATATGTGTCCACTCCTGTGGGAGATTCTATGGTGGTAGACCGGATCTACCGGTCTTGTGTGATCACCTTCTGTGGGTTCGAGACCAGAGCGAACCTATTATTGCTCGACATGGTTGATTTCGAGGTTATTTTGGGCATGGATTGACTATCTCCTTATCATACTGTCGCGACCCAAAAATCTATAGGTCGTGATAGCGCCGGACACCACTGTCAGGCAAGCCACCCCTCAATAAGTTGAAATACTTTCCTGATTAATATTTTTTTGAAATGGTTGCCTTTTTCTACATTTCATAATCAAAACGAATAAACTTTTATGAATTAAATACCACAGGAAATCAATTTAGCTTAATAAGATAAATCTCATCACATCCCAAGAACCCGGTGACACAAGTACATGAGCAACTTCTATGTATTTAAACAATTATACAACGCTTGTCCGAGGAACAAATTGGACAAAGGCAATAAAGATAAAATGTAAATACATAGAAAGGAGACTTTGTCAGCTGCGGAACGCCTCCGGATGAATGCATCCCGTATAAGTCTCCAAATGAATCACTGTACTATAAAGGTACCTGTGCACCAAAATGCACAGAAAGTGTAGTATGAGTACATATACATATATGTACCCAGTGAGTATCCCGTCTAATCTGGAAGAAGTAGTGACGAGAGGCCGACTTGACACTCACTAAGGTCCAACAATATAAATAGGACAAAAATGCTGAAAGCAGAAGACATGTGAAGGCAGTTAGGCAGCAAATTATATATATAAGGCACTGAAATCCGAATAATTTCTGAAAATAAGTAAATAAGTAATTTCCTCTTCATTTTCCCCCAATCAAATGACAAGTTTTTATTCATGAAAACATTTAACAATTGACGTCCTTAAATCAATTTAACAGTTTAAGTCACAAGAGGTATATCCTTTTTATATATACATATGTATGTCGAGGGTCGATCGGCCCGAACCATCAATAAAAGTAAAGGGAATGCACTGCCGAGGATCGAACGACCCGTCCCATAAGTTCCCCCTTGCAATAAAGTAATCATATCTATGCACTGCCAGGGGATCGAACGACCCGTCCCATAAGTGCATTTTTACCATAGCCATATATGCGCACTACCGAGGATCGAACGGCCCGAACCATAAGTGCGTCTTTCAAATTAATCATATCTGTGCACTGCCGAGGATCGAATGACCCGTCCCAAAAGTTCACCTTTAAATCAGCCATGGCGTACGACCCGCTCCCATAAATGTATCTTTAAATCCGCCATGGCATACGACCCAATCCCATAAGAGTGGGGGTAAACACACTCCGCTCGCGGAATGTAATTTGCGAAGCGGTCACATGCACACACAATATTATTTCCTTCTCATAATACTTTCCATAAACAATTTCTTTCATACTACTTCCCGTAAAACAATCCCTTTCATATTATTTTCCGTAAAACAATTCCTTTCATTTTATTTTCCGTAAAATAATTCCTTTCATTTTATTTTCCATAAAACAATTCCTTTCATATTATTTTCCGTAAAACAATTCCTTTCATATTATTTAAATTCCATAAATCTCAGAGAAACAAAACTACATATAATAAGGTTTCATAGCATATAATTACGTACAAGACGAACACATGGCATGATGTGGGGCCTAACTACCCGGACATAACAACAATAGCCGCTACGTACGGACTCTCGTCACTTGGTACGTACGTAGCCCCCACAAACAGTTACACACGGTATATAGAACACCTATGGGGACAATTCGCTCTTACAATGTTAGAAATGAGACTCACCTCGCTCCGAAGATTCATACCCGACTTCCAAGCCTCTATGACGACTTCAATGGATGCGCAACGCACCCAAACTATCCAAATAATGATAAACCAATAATAATATACTCAAATATTTGTTAAAATTCAGATTATATAAACTCTAATCTCCGCTCAAGGAGTTGACCAAAATGCCCTCCGGCCCACGTGCCCGGATTCCGAAATTTCTCGAAGATAAATTCTATCTATAACTTTACTAACTCAAATCTACAATTTGTTACAATTTCCATGCTCAAATTCATTGTAAAAGTCTAAAATTTCAAGTTCTAGGTCTTCCCCAAAAACCCCAAATTTATACAAATTTTTCATGTCTAAATCCATGTAAGATCACATATTTAACTCAAAAATAGGAAGAATTCACTTACCTTGTGTTGCTTGGTGAAATTCCCCCCTTGAGATCTCCAAAATCATCCAAGCCAAATGAAATTAATGAAAGAAATGGGCCAAAATTCGTGTTTAAAACAATCTACCCATCCTTCATCGAGTTGTATCTTGCACTTGCGTTGTGCAGGTTGTATATCCTATTACAATTTTCCCTTGTTGAACACCTTCTGTTAAAACACCAATACCTCCTTGTAGAAATATCCAAATAACAAAAGGTTTGAATATTTAGAAACTAGACTCGAAGATATTTAATTTGATAGGTTGTACACCATATAACTCTTTATATATTCCGAGATATGAGCTTCTAAAATCGGCTCCATGCATCAGAAAATTCTAGCAAAACTGCTCCACCAGCCATCTTCAATCGGTCATAACGTTTTGTACAAAACTCTAAATGACAAATGGTTTAGTGTTATGCAAACTAGACTTCACGATCTACAACATTCATGTTTTGCAAATTTTCAGATTCCTTATAGATTCTTATATATACGCTTCCAAAGATAGCTCTTCGATGCATAAATTGCTGTCCCAAAACAGATTTGCTGCAGAATTTTCAGCAGCTATTTTGGTCCGAAATTCATTCCGTTAACCTTCCGAAATCAATCCGAGGCCCTCGGGACCTTAACCAATTATACCAACATGTCCCAAAACATGATACGAACTCGCTCGAGGCCTCAAATCACATCAAACAACGTCGAAATCATGAATCGCACTACAATTCAAGCTTTATGAACTTTGAAATTTCAAACTTCTACATCCGATGCCGAAACTTATCAAATGACGTCTGATTTACCCCAAAATTTGCACACAAGTCATATTCGACATTACGGATCTTCTCCAACTTCCGGAATTGGAATCCGACCCCGGTATTAAAAAGTCAAACTCTCGGTCAAACTTCTCAAAAACCTTCAAATTTCTATCTTTAGCCAAATGACTTCAAAATGACCTCCAGACATCCGAATTCACTTCCGATCGTGCTCCCAAACGGACCTCTATAACACTGAGATGCCTTCATACCCAAACTTATGAAATTCTTCTAAAATACTAACTTCCACAATATACGCCGAAACGCTCCCGGGTTATCCAAAACCCGATCCGGACATACAACCAAGTCCGAAATCATCATACGAACTTGCTGGAAGCTTCAGATCCTGATTCCGAGGTTGTTTACTCAAAATTCCAATCTTAGTCAATTCTTCCAACTTAAGCCTTACGAAATGAGAATTTTGCTTCAAATTTGACTCCGAACTTCCCAAAATTCAACTCCGACCACACCTATGAGTCATAATACCTGAAACGAAGCTGCTCATGACCTCAAACGACTGAACGACGCGCTAGAGCTCAAAACAACCGGTCGGGTCGTTATATTTTCTCCTACTTAAACATACGTTCGTCCTCGAATGTGCTAAGAAATGCTCTGGGGTTTTCTGAAATCACTGTTTAACACCTCTTGTACCTGCCCGTGCTACCACAATCTAGTTGAGTACACTTTCTCGAACAATGTTGAAGATATCCTCTTTCATTTAGGTAGATGGGCCTTAGAACCAGGTTTTCAACATCCGAAATCCACTGTCAGGCCTGTTTCCAATATATACACACCGTACCAACTACCACACGATGTACCAAAACATGACTCCATACCTTTGCTGAATTAGCACCATGCACTGCATAATTCATCATCTAACCACAATGACATTCCCTGAACCTTAATAGCCAAAATTCCACGAATCTGATGCTCCCAATGCACCTTATGATATATATACATCATGCTATAATGCTGGCGATACCACAACAACGGAGGAGATGTGTAGAAATTTCTAACCAACTGCAGAGCTAACCAAACAGTGAATCTTAACTAAAATCATCATCTCATTACGAACCGAATAATGGTAATTGTCTTTGTGATATACTCCACATAATCTTATCGCACAGATTCCTGATCCATAAATCTCGTATCACCCAGTGTGAACTTCTCAGTCAACAAATCACCCCCCAGACATGACCATCAGTCTCACACAATGCCACAACGCGCCAATAGGCCACAACTCGAACATGATACATAAGGAAACGACTCAGGAAGGGACTAATCAACTTACGTAACTAACATGGATTTCCTTAGAAAATAGGAAGCAAAACACGAGAAAAAATAAATACAGGAACCTCACTTAACATTACCCTGTTGCGGTGTGCAACCCGATCCAAATAACATACCCGTGGCGGCGTGCCACCCGATCCCATCATAAAATTCATATAAGGAGATATACACGGAGACGAATTACTCCCCATTACAAATTACCGAATATCGGTCACAAGAACGCTAAGTGCATAATACCATACTAGGGAGACCGATAGAGCCATATGCTAATAACTCAAGTACAACTGAGGTGCGATATATAAAATCAGAATCTCGAGAGCCATCCCGCTCACATATCCTCATCACTGCACGGAATCTCAACTCATAAGAAATTACCAAGCCGTTTTACAACTCACACGGCACGATCATAATATACCTAAATTTGACGAAGACGGAACAACATCTAATATTCCAACACCCCTCCTTGAGGAGCGCTATACAGAAATGAACATACCTGATTCACGTGAAGCCCACAACCACATTGAATCTATTCACAACCCTCAAGCTGATCCCGCTCACACTGTACTAGGCTAATAGCTTCACCTTGGTCCATAATAACCCACCTTCTTCTCATAACATGCAACAACAACCATCATAGCCGGGATAAACACCCCACAATCCACAACCAACTGAGCCGAACGACTTCCGGGCATAAATTCTCAATTAAGCAATATTACACTCCTTTATACTTTGTCTAATTCTTCAACCAATCAGGTGACTACATGTCACACTTATACAATCTTCCGCGGTCATGCTCCCACGGCCTTCCACACAAGGTAACAAGTATGCACATCCATACCACCGACCACACTTACACTGTAACACAATTCGAGAACCCATACCAGGATACAAAGCCTCTTTCACCCAACACCGATATTAGATGACACTGAAGACAACACCAGCTTATTCTAAACATTCACATCCCTTGTTCTTCCTCCTCCGAGTTCATGACACCCTTGTTAACACCGAACTGCAATCCGACCCTTACTTCCAGTTCCATACTGACCACTGCATCCATCATGCCGATATGGAGTAGCAGAGGAGTTCCATCATACTTTCTGAACCTCTAATAGGGTGAACACTTAATTACATAGAAACCTCTACTTACCTCAATTCATGAGAACCATAACAACACACGAGCGAATCCTCACAATCACAATACATGCAAATCCTTAAGTAGTGGTCTGAACCACCATAAACCTTCCGGGATCCACCTATACCTGACAGGACATAGCACTTGAATGCTTCCAATGAAATCTATTACGACGACCGACATGCCCAACACATCTGCACAACCATACACATACTCAACCACACCGAAGGAACTGATCACTGCCGTACATGTGCCATTTCAACCTTGGGTAACCAATCTATCTTATTTTAATCATCTTTAATTGCCTTAGAGATAATAGTAAGCCCATTAAACACATATTAACTCAATCCTCACTCATCTAGAGTGGCCTTGATTCATGAGACATGTTGTCTCAACCAATCCGTCCAATTTTTCCGAATTTGTTTTTTCCTGTTAGCATTCCCTAAATACTCAAACTCTCTGACACCATTCACACGTTCTACCTCCTACTGAATAGCCACTAGGATCCCTCACAGAAACTTGCTAACCCCCACAACCGCTAACCTACTCACAGAAGATAACCCACTTGTGGAATTTACAACTGACACCTTCCAACGACGATGAAATGCACACCCTCTGCAACATTAATACCCCATCCTAAGCCTGTTCTCATTCACCAACCTTACCAGTTCGTCCGTTCTTCATGGACACCTACTAAATGCGCTACAATACCTTCTAATTCACCATTATGATCCCGCTCTCCCACTTCGGTTAACCTCATTCCTTTATGCACTACCTGACTTCCTTTTCTGACGCCGGGCCTTTTAGAAATTTAGCCGCCGCCTGACACTTCTCACATATCTTCCTTCATCGCATGCTTCTCCATTGCGACCTCAATTCAATATCATTCCCTGTAGCTCTTGAACCAGCAGATCACTACGACTTCAAACCCTTCGAAAATCATCTTTCTCGAGTCGCCTTCATTAGAAATGCTTATTCCATGTTGAACCATAACGCACCACGACCTCTGACAGCCGCTTCTTCAATACTTCTTCACAGTACTCTGACCCCATTCCACCGAAGAAACCATGGCACCGACGAACTTAACACATTCCCTTCGATCAATGACGTCGATATCACAACACAAGTGAATATTCCACCTCACTTGAAAACACCAAGTCTTACTAATTATCAATCCTAACCGGACCTTTCATAGTCTAAATTCCTTTCCTCCGCCGAAACTAAAATACTGAAATCTCAAAATGACGCCCTGAGAAGACCTCCCTTCAAGCCATTCATCACATCAACATATGGGCAAGCATTCTACCATCATACCAACACCGCGCGATAACCAATTGAAAAAATCATAACAATCTGAGCACAACCTCAAAGTTCTCAGAAACACAACAACAGAGCTAAAACAACATAATATTCTTCTGCAGGGCAACAACAACAACCTTAACTAGCTACACATGGAAAATCTCGCACCATATCCGTAGCACCATTACAATTCTGCAAACTCTCGATTATAGGAAGCGCTTTGCGACGTATAAGATTGAGTAGGAAGGAACATAGGCACAAGCCTTAAAGGAATCGAAGCGCACAATGAGGAATCAAGAAGGGAAGTACTCCTAACAGCCTTGTAGCCTCTCGAAGATAAGTACAGACGTCTCCATACCGATCCGCAAGACTCTACTAGACTCGCTCATGACTCGTGAAACCTAGGGGAACCTAGAGCTCTGATACCACATTGTCACGACCCAAAAATCTATAGGTCGTGATGGCGCCGGACACCACTGTCAGGCAAGCCACTCCTCAATAAGTTGAAATACTTTCCTAATTAACATTTTTTGAAATCGTTGCCTTTTTCTACATTTCATAATCAAAACGAATAAATTTTTATGAATTAAATATGATAGGAAATCAATTTAGCTTAATAAGATAAATCTCATCACATCCCCAGAACCCGGTGACACAAGTACATGAGCAACTTCTATTAATTTAAACAATTATACAACGCTTGTCCGAGGAACAAATTGGAAAAAGGCAATAAAGATAAAATGTAAATACATAGAAGGGAGACTCTGTCAGCTGCGGAACGCCTCCGANTGCAACAAAATGCACAGAAAGTGTAGTATGAGTACATATACATATATGTACCCAGTGAGTATCCCGTCTAATCTCGAAGAAGTAGTGACGAGAGGTCGACTTGACACTCACTAAGGTCCAACAATATAAATAGGACAAAAATGCTGAAAGCAGTAGACATGTGAAGTCAGTTAAGTAGCAAATTATATATATAAGGCACTGAAATCCGAATAATTTCTAAAAATAAGTAAATAAGTAATTCCCTCATCATTTTTCCCCAATCAAATGACAAGTCTTTATTCATGAAAACATTTAACAATTGACGTCCTTAATCAATTTAACAGTTTAAGTCACAAGAGGTATATCCTATGTATATATAC
>ML260333.1:56511-81173 GCA_005239495.1 Nicotiana undulata | reverse complement strand
AAAAAAAAAAAATCTAAATCCAAAAAATATTTCCTTTCTTCCTTTTAAGTCGTTGTTTCGAAAAAATAAAATAATACAAAATTCAAAAAAAAAGAGTCAGGTTATTTACTTTATTCTCAATCTTCCCGAACTACGCAAGATCTGATTAATGCTGCGTCATGACATGTAGGCAATCCTTATCGGATTCGATCATAAGGAAAAAAAAATTAAAGAGAGAGAGAGAAAAAAAGAAAGTGAAAAAAAGAGGAGAGAGAATAAGAAAAAAAGAGTGACAAAAATAACTGAGAAAAACAAAGAGCGAAAAAAAATGAGAGAAAAGAAAAAAAGAAGAAGTGATTATTCTAACATGCTTGTTTTTTTTGAAATAAAAGCCAATTAAAGGTGGTCGGTTTGTTGGTTTGCAATGGAACAAGGACCACTATCGTTGATCCAAAGTCACGAAAACACAAGTAGGCGAGTTGGCAGTGAAAATTAGAAATGGAGGCAAATGTGAGGTTGACTCTACCAGATTTGAGCAATAGAACATGGCTTGCTCGGGATGATGATTTGATGATGGGGAGACACGAGAAGTCGTCCAAGTTCTTTGACAAATTAGTTACCGTGAAAATTTTCATGTTGTCAATCCTGAAATCCGACAGTCAATATGGGGAACAGTTTGATCTAAAGTCAAAATTTGAGTGCTGAATCCATAACAATAAAAATGGTTGAATGCCATAGTAGTGATAATGTGCAAGTTTGTGGCTAAGATGTCGCTTAGCAACTGGAAAGTCACCATTCGTTTAGCCATGTTAGCTTATTTTGTCGTCTTTTCTTCTACTTTTTGTGCCATCAGACCTTTCTATCCTTTATTAAAAAAAAGCAAAGGAAAAAAAAAAAGTCACTCGTTTTGTGTCCATTTTGTGCATAGTTCTTTTCAGGCTAGTTCTAGTGACATGACATGCATTTGGAAATTTTGGCTAGATATTAGAAAATTGATTTAAGCTTGAATGAGATAAGTGAGAAAGAGACACTTTTGTAAATGAATAGAGACATGAAACATTTGGAAATAAGCATGAGCCAAGTTTATATGGAACCAAAGTAGTCATGCTCATAGAAATTAAGGATCTCTATCTTTTGAATCATTAAGAAGATCAGGCTTAAGGATGATCGGACGAATTAAATTCTGTTTAGCACTAAGAGATAGAAAATGTTTTTAAAAAAAGAAGAAGAAGTTGTATTCCAGACAACTCGAAATGGATAAGTTTAGTGGAAAAATGCATCTTCTACATCAAGACAAAATCCAAGAAAAAGTCACACAAATTGGCAAGGGTCATTCACTGCGAGGAAAGTATTGCTCATATAGCTTTACACTGAAAAAGACCCAGAAAGCAACATGTCCATCAATGTCGTGATTTTGAATGGTTTACATGATTGGCATTCTCGAGGCTAGGAGGCCCTTTTTCTGCTATACAAACACTTTATACCCTTTGTTACCCCTTTTGAGCCTGTGTTATTTTCTTTGACCACCCCTTTTTGGAATCAAGTTTAGAATCAAGAGTCAAAAAAAAAAAAAAAAAAAAAAAAAAAACAAAAAAATGAAAAGAAAAGTCCCTGCCCTAAGAGTACAAACTGGGGCAAATCTTAGATAGTTCAAGTAAAAAAAAAAACAAGAAAAAAAGAACAGTCAAAGTCCATGCCCTCAGAAAATAAAAGTTGGGGCAATTTATTTTGAAAAAAAAGAGAGAAAAGAGAAAAGGAATAGTCTGAGATCTATGCCCTAAAAAAAAGAAGCTGGGGCAGTTTGTTTTGAAAAATAATGAGAAAAAGAAAGAAAGATGAAAAATAGTTAGGTCAGCTGTTTGAACTACGCTAGACCTGATTCCTTAAAAAAAAATAGGATACGTAGGCAGCCTTACACGGTTCGGTCCAACCAAATAAGAGTAAAAAAAAAAGTCCAAAAAAAAATCCCTGCAGCTAAAACTGGGGCAGAAATTTTATTCCACTTTTAAAAGAGTCGATTCCAAGAGTTGTAAGTCTATAACCCCTCATTTGAGTATACTTTAAGCCTTAATGCCAACCCTCCTTTCCAACCCTATCCAAAACCTTCCAAATAAAGACCTCCGGATATGCCTTCAAGAATGCTAAGAGAAGCATGCAATGAGCAACAGTTGTCACGTGACATAGAAGACTGTCATTTGCTCACGCAAGAAAGCATGGAATGAGCAACAGTTGCCACACGACATAGAACACTGTCAAGTTGCTCACAAAAGAAAAAGAAAAATAAAAAGAAAAGAAAAAATGAGAGAGTCTTACTAGTGAAAACTCTCACGGGTACTGTAAGGCAACGGTAAGCAGAGATGAATAAATGAGAGAGACTTGTTGGTGAAAACCCCTCGGGGCACCACTAGTTGAAGGTGAGTCGTGAAACTGATGCAAAGGATTAGCACGAACAAGCCCAACTTCAAAGGTCATAAGAATGGTGAAAGGGAAGATTTGATCAGTTTGATAGATCGACCATTAAGTCCAAAATGCATGTCATGATCATTAAGGCTAGTTACCGCAAAATAAAAAAAGAAAAAAAATAACTCTTCCTTCTGTCCTTTCTGACATGGGCATTACTTGTTAATACTTGTTTCTTTTCATCATTGTGTCATTCACTCTGAGTCAGTCCTTGTCAAAACAAGCAGGAAAGGATTTTAAAATCTGCTACCAGCTTTTCAGTTGCACAAAGCAAATTTGGCCAGCACATTCAGTGGTTACAGTCAACATGCCTCGAGGGTTCATGAAAATGGTTTCCCCCCAAAAGGACTCTTGTTAGCTGACTTGGCACAAGAAAGTATTACTGGTGATTCCCTCTGACAGACAAATTGCTCCAAAAAGCAAGAAGCCATTCAATACGTGAGAAAAGGTCTCCTAAGCAAAAATCTCCAGTTGGGATAAGGTTGATTGGGCCACAAATAAAAATGGTACCGGGTGTGAAATAATCAGAGTTGGTGCAGAACAAAAGTCTCTTGAGGCCGACTCAGGCTGATTGAGCAAAAGCCACGCTGCCCAGGAATCAAGGCCACAAACCGACCACCACTTTTAAAACTGACAAAATTTTCTTTATTTGAAACAGGAACAAAGCAGTGCAAAGAAAGTGGTTCAAAAAAATGAAAAGAAGAGAAGAGCCGACAAAGGGAAGTTTCTCAAATATTTGTCTTTGATTATCTTGCTAGCATGCATAAATTTTGCCATTGCTCTTCACATTTTTCCTCCTAGGATAAAAAGTCCTAGTCTGATGGATTTTCCTCCCAATAAAAATCTTAGTCTGATGAATCTTTCTCCTAAGATAATAAAAACACCTAGTCTGACGAATTTTCTCCTAGGATAAAAATCTTAGTCTGATGAATCTTTCTCCTAAGATAACAAAAAAAAAAGGACCTAGTCTGATGAACTTTCTCCTAGGGTCAAAATCTTAGTCTGATGAATTTTTCTCCTAAGATAGAAAACCTAGTCTGATGAATTTTCTCCTAGGACAGAAATCTTAGTCTGATGAATATTTCTCCTAAGATAACAAAAAAAAGAGACCTAATATGATGAATTTTCTCCTAGGATCGAAATCTTAGTCCGATGAATTTTTCTCCTAAGATAGAAAACCTAGTCTGATGAATTTTCTCCTAGGATCGAAATCTTAGTCCGATGAATTTTTCTCCTAAGATAGAAAACCTAGTATGATGAACTTTCTCCTAGGATAGAAATCTTAGTCTGATGAATCTTTCTCCTAAGATAAACAAAAAAGAGACCTAGTCTGATGAATTTTCTCCTAGGATCAAATATCTTAGTCTGATGAATCTTTCTCCTAAGATAGAAGACCTAGTTTGATGAACTTTCTCCTAGGACAGAAATCTTAGTCTGATGAATCTTTCTCCTAAGATAACAAAAAAAAAGGCCCAGATGAATTTTCTCCTAGGATAGACGTCTTAGTCTGATGAATCTTTCTCCTAAGATAACAAAAAGAGACCTAGTCTGATGAACTTTCGCCTAGGATCAAAATCTTAGTCTGATGAATCTTTCTCCTAAGATACCATAAAAAAGGACCTCATTTGATGAATTTTCTCCTAGGATCAAAATCCTAGTCTGATGAATCTTTCTCCTAAGATACCAAAAAAAGACCTAGTCTGATGAATTTTCTCCTAGGATCAAAATCTTAGTCTGATGAATCTTTCTCCTAAGATACCAAAAAAAGACCTAGTCTGATGAATTTTCTCCTAGAATCAAAATCTTAGCCTGATGAATCTTTCTCCTAAGATAAGAAAACCTAGTCTGATGAATTTCCCCCTAGGATAATTTTTTTTTTAAAAAAAAGAGAGAAAAAAATAGTTTATTTATGTCCTAAAAAAATATGCATTGGTGCAATTTGTTTAAAGGAATGATTTTCTCAAATATAAAAAAAAATTGAAAAAAAAAACAAAAATCCTTCTTGGTTCGTTTTAGCAAAGGGTATACAATTCCCTGGTTTCGTTTTCAAACACAGGGTCTCCACTCCCTAGTTGATGCCAACGTAGGGTCTCCAACATAGGGTCTCCACTCCCTAGTTGATGATTTTTCCAACATAGGGTCTCCACTCCCTAGTTGATTCCAACATAGGGTATACAATCCCTAGTTGATTTTATTTTCCAACATAGGGTATACACTCCCTAGTTGATGCCAACATAGGGTATACAATCCCTAGTTGATGATTTTCCAACATAGGGACTCCACTCCCTAGTTGATGCCAACATAAGTTGATGCCGACATAACTCGATGCCAACATAGGGTCTCCATTCCCTAGTTGATGCCGGCATAACCCGATGAATCTCATTTCCAGACACCGGCATAACCCGGTGATCTTTTCTTGACGACAGCATAACCTGTCAATTCTCTTCCAACATAGGGTCTCCAACCCCTAGTTGATTTTACCTTTGGGCAGAGGGTATCCACTCCCTAGTCTACAATAACTCCGGGTGCACTGTTCCCGGCTTTTCACCGCTTTCAATAATAAAGTAGTATAGATTTCCTTACAATAACTCACAAAATTTTCCTAGTGAAAACTGGGGCAGAAAATTTCGTTCGTTTGCTTTTTGATTTTGTGCAGATTGCATTTTTAGGACAATGAATTCGAGACGACCAAAAGAAGATGTCTCAATTCAGAATAAAAGAAAAGAAGAAAAAGAAAAGAGTTAAACCCCAAAGTGCAGAAGCGGGAAAGACGTGGACTATTCAGGACGAGATTGAAGTCATCTGTTCTGTATATCCTGCCTTGATCCGAAAAGCTGAAGAAGATTTAACCAACACCTACAATGAACAAGCATCAAGATTCAGATCGGAGTCTGTATAAAGAAGCATCCAAGACTCAAGATCAAGCTTCAGAAGAACCGTAGATAGGAATTTCTTGGGTGTGTGCGCCATGCATAAACAGAACAATGTGTTAGATGATGCCTTGAGATTGGGGGTGTTCAAATATTCATTGACCGTAGAGGCGAGAAAGTGGATTCAAAACCTACCTCCTCAATCTATCACTTCTTGGCCCGAACTTGTCTGTGCATTCTTGTCCAAGTGGTTCCCACAGAGCAAGAAGTCAGATCTTAGAGGTAAAATGTTCTTCTTCAAACAACTACCCAGAGAACACTTACATGAAGCGTGGGATCGATTTAAGTTGTAATTGATGAGGTCACCAAACCATGGTTTTCTCGATACTATTTTGATGGAGAAATTTTACATGGGTTTAGACCCATTGTCCCAATCCATTGCCAAAAATGCAGCAGACGGATCTTTCAAGGACAAGTCATTTCCCAGAATTACACAGATTCTAGATAAAATGGCCAAACACAATCAAGCATGGCACTCTGAAGATGCCAGTGGTGGAATTTCTTATGGTACTCCCTCTCTAACCAACATGATCAAAGAAAATCAAGAGAGAGACCAATTGATTGCTGGGCTTTCCACAAACATTGATGTGCTAACCAAGATGTTCACAGAAAATCAAACAAAGAAGGTAAATGTTGTGGAAGACATGCAACCAACGGGAAATCAAGAATTCGAAGAGGCCAACTATGTTCATAATTCTCAAGGTGGGTAGCGCCAACAGAATCAATGGAGGCCAAACCCGCAAGGGCAAGGCCAACAAAATTGGCGCAATGACCAAGGTGGGTCGATTCAAGGAAATTGGAACAACAACAATAGAAATTATTCCAATCGGAGTTCCAACCCCTATGTTCCACCGAAGGGGAAATATTACAAGGAGGGTCCTTCAAATGAATCTAAGTTGGAAGGAATGCTTAAAAAGATCTTGCAAAATCAAGAGAGAGGCGACGCTACAATGAAAAACATGTCCGAAATCGTGGGGTCACATACCGCCTCTATACAAAAGCTTGAAATGCAAATGTGAGACTTGTCAAGAGAACAAAATCCCAAGCTCAAAGGTACCCTTCCAAGTGATACAACTGTCAACCCAAAAGGGGAATGTGAGCGGTCCATATTCTCATTGCATGGCTATTACAACTAGAAGCGAGAAAGTACTCCAAGATTAAAATGAACAAGTAGTTGAAGTAGATGATCTTGAGCAAGAAGTGGAGGCACGAGTTGAAGTGCCGGTTGTTGTTGAGAGTGAGAAGTCCTCCCAAGAGGTGAAAGTTCAAAAATCAAGGAACGAAGAGGTAAGGTAAAAGGTGAAGGAGACCCCAAAAGTTCCTCCACAAATTCCTCGACCTACTACTCCATTCCCTCAAAGGCTTGCAAGAAAGGTAGATGATAGCAAGTTCGAGAAGTTTTATGATATTTTGAAATAATTGTCGGTGAACATCCCGTTCTTGGTGGCTTTCCAAGATATGCCGGGATTTGCCAAATACTTGAAGGACTTGATGACCAAGAAGAGATCTTCCAAGAATGAAGTGGTGAGTATGACTCACCGGGTTAGTTCTATTATTGCTACGACAACCGTTGAGAAGAAGGAAGACCCGGGAGCATTCACCATACCATGTACTATCGGGTTGAGAGATTTTGCAAGGGCATTTTGTGATAATGGGGCTAGCATCAACTTGATGCCTCTTTCTATTTACAAGCAAGAGGGATTGGGTTTTCCAAGACCAACGAGTATGAGATTGCAAATGGTCGACCGTACAATCAAGAGACCCGTGGGTATTGTTGATGATGTCCTAGTGAAAGTGGGGAAGTTCCTTCTCCCGGACAACTTTGTTATCCTTGATTGTGCAGTCGACAAGGAAATTCCTATCATATTGGGGAGACCATTCCTTACCACGGGAAGAGCTTTGATGGACTCGGAATGAAATGAAATCAAGTTTCGAGTGAATGATGAAGAAGTCACCTTCCAAGCTAGTAAAGGTTTGAAGTTCCCGAATGCATATGAAGGGATCTCGGTCATATATGTTATTGATGAGGTTGAGGATGCTAGTGACATGAAGATGGAGGAAGAGTGCCTTGGTGAGGCCTTGGCGGCAATTTTGGTAAATTTTGATAGTGAAGACATGGAGGGGTATGTGGAAGCCGTGAATGCATTAGAAGGACGTGGGTCCTACATTTATGCACCGAAGAATCTCTCTCTTGGCTTAGAGAATAGAGCCATTCCTTCCGCAGAGCCTTCCATAATTGAGCCGCCAACACTTGAGCTCAAGCCACTTCCATCACATTTGAGGTATAAATTTCTTGGCTCCAATGATACTTTACCCATAATCGTTTACTCTTTGTTGGATGATGTGCAGGTAGGTAAATTGTTGAATGTCTTGCAGGAACACCGACAAGCAATTGGATGGACAATAGCGGACATCCGAGGAATTCCCGCCAGAATTTGTGAGCATAAAAGCCAATTGGAGGATGGAAGCAAGCCGAGTGTTGAACACCAAAGGATATTGAATCCATCGATGCAAAAGGTGGTCAAGAAGGAGATAATCAAGTGGTTGGATGCCGGGGTGGTCTACCCCATTGCGGATAGTTCTTGGGTGAGCCCGTTGCAATGTGTGCCAAAGAAGGGAGGCATGACAGTAATCCACAATGAAAGAATGAGCTCATCCCAACAAGGTCGCTCATCGGGTGGAGAGTGTGCATGGACTATCGGAAGCTCAACAGTGCCACTTGCAAAGACCATTTCCCTATGCCTTTTATTGATCAAATGCTTGACCGGCTAGCGGTGTAACGACCCGGTCGGTCGTTTTGATAGTTAGCGCTTCGATCCCCTAATAACGGTTTTCCCCATGTCTATTTATTCTTTTGGGACTTGTCGAAACGTTAAGAGGTGAAATTCAGAGAGTTTTTGGACACATAGTCCTTATATGTGAGTATATGCTTTAGAAATCGGGTCGTAGTTGAAACTATGTGAAGACGGATCCGGAATGGAATTCCATTGACTCCGTTAGCTCCGTTGGGTGATTTTGGGGTTAGGAGCGTGTTCAGATTATGTTTTCGAGGTCTGTAGTAGATTTAGGCTTGAATTGGCGAAAGTTGGAATTTTGGCAATTTCGGCCGATAGGTGAAATTTTGATATCAGGCTCGAAATGGAATTCCGGAAGTGACAACAGGTCCGTAGTGTCATTTATGACCTGTGTGCAAAATTTTCGGTCATTCGGATGAGTTTTGACGTGTTTCGGCATCAGATGTTATGAGATGTGTTTTGAAGGCTCGACTGTATCCGCGATCGCGTAGAGTAAGTGGGGGCAGGACTATATTTTGTTCACTGCGATCACATCAAGAGGTTCGCGATCCTGAAGGTTGGTCAACTCAGTCATTGCGATCACATAGGCCATGTCTCGATTGCATAGAATACCTTAAGCATGCGGGAGATAAGTATTTGTTCTACGCGGTCGCATGAAGCCAACTGCGATCGCGTAGTATAGAGGAGTTGAAGTTCGCGATCACGTGCAGTACTCTGCAATCACGTATAATCAGTTTAGGCACGTGTGAGGATAACTCATCGCGATCGCGACTGTAAGAATGCGATCGCATAGAGAAAATAGCTGGGCAGACATTTAAAGACCCAATTTCGAGGGTTTAAGCCATTTTTCACATTTTTGAATTTGAGAGCTCGGGAATTACGATTTTTGGAGAGTTTTGCACTTGGGAAACTTGGGGAAGTGATTTCTGTCCGATTTAGACCAGTTTCCATGATTTCACTCTTAAATCTAGCCTTTAAATTCGAAATTTTGGTGGAAAAATTGGGAAAAATGGGATAAACTTCCTAGGCCGAATTCTTGAGTTTTGATTGGGATTTTGACGTCCGATTTGAGAAATTCTTATATGAATAGACTCGTGAGTAAATGAGTGTCCGGAATTTATAATTTTTACCTGATTCTGAGACGTGGGCCCGAGGGACTTTTTGGGCAATTTTCCAAATTTCGCGTATTAGCTTCTAACTTATTAGCCATTTTGGTTCCTTGAGTTGATATTTACTTTACGAAATAGAATTGAATAGATTTGGGCCACCCGGAGTCGGATACTCGTGGCAAGAGCGTGGTATTGAGTTGATTAGCGCAATCGAGGTAAGTGGCTTGCCTAACTCTGTGTTGGGGACTTCCCCTTAGGTTGTTTTGATACTATTTTGTTATATGGGCGCCGTGTATGTGAGGTGACGAGTGCGTACACGGGACATTGTTGATAAAACTCCATTTTTTCCTTTCACGACTTAAGTAATTTTCCCCCTATTTCATTGTTTCATGTACTAACTGTGTAGTTTAGCTTAGGAATAAACGTGTCTACCTGTTTTACTTGATTTTCTCCTATTTGTTACTAATTGCACCCTGTTTAGGTAGTTTTATCTGTATTTGCCTGTGATTCTTCCTGCACTGTTCAAATAAACTATATCCATTATTTATTTGCATTGCATATTTAAATTAGGACTACGGACTAGATTCTGGGAGCTTTCCCCCTGTACTGCACGACATATTTAAATTGGGACTACAGATGAGATTCCGGGATCTTTCCCCCTGTACTGCATCGCATATTTAAATTGGGACTATGGACTAGGTTCCAGGAGCTTTCCCCCTATACTGCATTGCATATCTAATACTGTGAGATACGTTGTGCTGAGCCGGGGGCTCCCTTTTATTATTTCTTTCAGCTTACTGTTTTTACTGTTTTTGCTTTAGCTTATTATATCTCTCTGTGAAATTTCAAACCGTTTTTAATATAAACACCCGGCAGAGCCTTAACCTGACCTCGTCACTACTTGACTGGGGTTAGGCTTGGCACTTACTGGGTACCAATTGTGGAGTACTCATGCCCTTTCCTGCGCATGTTTTCCATGTGCAGATCCAGGTACCAGCACCTAGTATCGTGGCTAGGAGTCATTCTAGTAGCTGCCAGGAGACCGCGAGGTAATTCTGTCGTGTCCGCAAATCCCACGAGTCCCCTTCTACTCTAGTATAGGCATAGAGGACCTATGTACTTTCTACTATTTTATTGTATAGAGCTACATTTAGTACAAAGCTTGTGAGTATCATGACATTCCGGGTTTTGGGAAGTAAAATTGTATATGCCGAGCGGCTGAATTATGTGTTTTCTTCTTCTTCTTCTCTATTTCAATTATTAAATTGCTTTTATTTCTCCGCAAGTTTTAGGCTTACCTAGTCGTAGAGACTAGGTGCCGCCACGATACCCAACGGAGGGAAATTTGGGTTGTGACAAGCAGGAAGGTCATTCTATTGCTTCCTTGATGGATATTCCGACTACAACCAAATCAACATAGCATTGGAGGACCAAGTAAAGACAACATTCACTTGCCCATATGGAACTTTTTCCTTTAGCCGGATGCCATTTGGATTATGCAACGCTTCGACTACCTTCCAAAGGTGTATGTGTATTGGTAAAAATGAGCTTCACACGTGTAACAATTATGATGACTCAACAATCTATGTGGAGCAATGAAATCATGACAACTGGACTAGACTTTATGAAGAGGTACGAGATAAAAAGGAACAGAACAACATACCCATGGGGTAATCAGATACGGGAATCTTAACCTAATCGAGAAGATGAATAGACACGGTCAAAGTGAATCAAGGCGAAATACAGGGCAGATTCGGGATCTTCAATTAATGAGCCAAACATTACACAATCTTCACGCAACAGTTACGATTGATCATTGTAACGTTACATTAATGCCATTATTAGTCATTAATTCTCAATCACTGAAAAGAGTAGACGTTATATTAAGAAATTCCCTATAAAAGGGAGTAAAATATAACTTGTAAAGACACGTTCGAACTACAATTGCAATATACTTACTTTTTACGCATCTTACTGCTTTCTATTTACGAATTTACTTACAATTAGTAGCGTATTCCTTGGTTATCAGAAACCTGTGTTCTTCTTAAAATAGCTTTGGCAAGGAATCTAATTCTTTGGTTAAACAAATTGGTTCCGTTACCGGGAATCTGGTAATCTCTATTTTTTCTCAAATAACATTCTGTGAATTATGTCGAACGCCAACAATAACAACCGACAGAGGGTTGGAACCCCAGTTCCATCGCCCTTAGGATCCTCTCGAGGATCAAGGGAACATTCCCCAGAAAGATCTGCGACTCAAAACAATAATCTCAATGGAAATGAACAAGCAGAAGAACGGGATACGGTGAAACAAATGGTTGGTGAGTATGTGACTCAAGCCTTACAAGCTTTCATGAAGGGACTACCAACTGCATCACCTACAACTCCTCTTAACAACACTATAACTGTGGAAAATCCACAATCCGGATTAGAAAACTCTGGAAGTGGAGACACTCCAAATGAGTCCCTCGAAGCAAGACCAGGTATGTCCAATAATCCAGAATTACAATCTTTATTACTAACGCTGCAGAAACAGGTGAAGGAACAAAACGATCGAATCGAGCAAATTCCTGGAGTACCACCTGTCATCAAAGGCATTGATGTTGATAGATATTCTTAACAACCTTGGAAGCCAAGTGCAGCACCCCTGCCTATTCTGAAGAAATTTAAAATGCCTAATATTCCCAAGTACGACGGGACAGCAGATCCACGTGATCATGTAACTGCTTTTACAAATGGAGTAAAAGGCAACGACCTGACTAAACAAGAAATTGAGTCAGTACTAGTCAAGAAGTTCGGAGAGACACTCACCAAAGGAGAACTAACATGGTATTCTCTTCTACCTGAAAATTCTATTGACTCTTTTGCTGAGCTTGCAAATTATTTTATAAAAGCGTATTCCGGTGCGCAAAAAGTCGAAAAAAGAATGGAAGACATATTCAAAATAAAACAAGGAGACACGGAGTTGCTTCGTGAATTTGTAGACAGGTTTCAACGAGAAAGAATGTTGCTGCCAAGGGTACCTGACAATTGGGCAGCCACGACATTTGCAAGCAATTTAAATGACAAAAGCTCAGAAGCTACGCGACTCAAGGAAAGCTTGAGAGAATTCCTAGCCACAACGTGGAACGATGTCTATAATAGGTACATCACTAAGCTACGAATAGAAGAAGACACCATAACTCAATCAAAAGCTGAAGATCGAACTAGTTCTAGACGCTCCGAACCAGAAATGAGAACAATTAAGAACATGTACGACCCTTATATGGGACCTTCGGGACGAGAAAATCGACCCAGGTTTGAAAACACCCGGTCAGAATATAAACCATCAAATAGAGATACGATCTCATCCTCATCAAGATCCAGGAAGGATCGAGATGAACGAAATAGAGGTAATACAAGAATTGGAGACTACAACTTCAATGTAAGTACTTCTGAATTAATTATAGTACTAAGAAATATGGGTGATAACGTTCGATGGACCAAAGAAATGAGGTCTAACCCGAATAAAAGGAATCCAGACTTCTAGTGTGAATTCCATAACGATCATGGGCACATAACATCAGATTGTAGATTATTGCAAGGTGAAGTAGAACAATTATTAAGACAGGGCTATCTAACAGAACTATTTAGTGAAAAAATTAAACATGCATATATGAAGAATAGGCTGGAGCCCCCAAAACCACGATCTCCAAAGCGAACAATGAACGTGATACATGGAGGAGAGGAGGTGAACGGAGTAATCTGCAAGAGAACAACAAAATTCATAATTACAGACGGGAAGCGGATTCGTGAAGACGTGGAAACAGACAATATATCATTCGACGATGCAGATATAAATGGATTAATGCTTCCACACAACGACGCACTGGTAATACCCTTACTTATATATAACACTAACATAAAATCAGGTATAATATGAAACTGAATCCAGAAAAATGCGCCTTTGGCGTAGAATCAGGTAAGATTTTGGGTTTCCTTGTATCAAATAGAGGAATAGAAGTAAATCCTGCTCAAATTAAAGCTATTGATGAAATACCCAATATACTTACGAGCAAGAAAGAAGTTCAAAGCTAACAAGAAGAATTGCAGCTTTAAGAAGATTTATCTCCAGGTCTTCGGAGAAGAGTTTTAAATTCTTTTCAGTTCTCAAAAAGCAAAATTAGTTCGAATGGACTGAAGAATGTCAATAGGCTCTAAAAAATCTGAAGGCATATCTATCAAAACCCCGATTACTGTCTAAGCCAAAAGAGCGGGAAAGGCTGTATGTCTATCTTGCTGTTGCAGAAATTGTCGTAAGTGCAATACTGGTAAGAGAAGACAGGGGTAAGAAATCTCCAATATATTATGTAAGAAAGTCCTTATTAGATGCAGAAACTAGATATCCTCATCTAGAAAAATTAGCCTTAGCTCTAATCATGGCAGATAGAAAGTTAAGACCATATTTTCAATGTCATCCAATCACTGTTGTAACCTCATACTCATTGAGAAATATTTTGCATAAACAAGAATTATCAGGGAGATTAGCTAAGTGGGAAATAGAATTAAGCGAACATGACATAACATATCAGCCTAGGACTGCAATAAAGTCTCAAATTTTAGCTGATTTCATTGCTGATTTTAATACTAGCATAATCTCTGAAGTGGAAAGAGAGTTGCAACTCTTTAACGGAGCTAACCCAGGAATATGAACCCTATTTGCAGATGACTCTTCTAATGTAAAAAAAGTTGGCTTGGGAATTATTTTAATATCACCTACGGGTGAAAAGATATGACAAGCTATCAAATGTTATCCAATAACTAACAATGAAGCAGGGTACGAAGCTGTCATTGCAGGGCTTGAACTGGCATGAGAACTCTCAATCGCGCAGATCGTAATCAAAAGTGACTCTCAACTAGTGGTGAACCAGATGCAAGGGACTTACACCGCTAGAGAGGCCCGGATGCAACAATATCTGGAAAAGGCACGAGACCTAGTAAGACAATTCCAATCATGGAAAGTTATGCAAATACCCAGGGAGGAAAATGCAGAAGTGGATGCATTAGCTAACCTCGTAGCTGTTGCAGAAGTGACGAATAAAGACAATGCAATTGTCATACACCTATTTCACTCAATAGTAGACCAGGACAAAAATGAGGTAACATTTAACAATTTAACCTGGGATTGGGGAAACAAAATTTTAATTTTTTTTGCAGAATGGTACCGTACCCGAAGATAAAAAAGCAGCTCAGGCACTTCGCTGAAAAGCTGCACGGTACTGCCTCATTCGTGATACTTTATACCAAAAAATGTTTGGAGGTCCCTTAGCAAAGTGCCTCGGACCCAATCAAACGGAGTTCGTAATGGAAGAAGTACATGAAGGACACTGTGGAAACCATGCAGGAGCAAGATCCTTAGTCAAAACCCTAATCAGAGTAGGGTACTATTGGCCCAAAATGGAAGAAGAGACTGAGAATTTTGTAGCTAGATGCGACAAATGCCAACGGTATGCTAACAACATGCATCGACCAACAGAGTTACATCACCCAGTGATATCACCATGGCCATTCATGAAATGGGGCATGGACATAGTAGGACCCCTTCCCCCATTTCATGAATGGCCATGGTGATATCACCCAGTGATATCACCATGGCCATTCATGAAATGGGGCATGGACATAGTAGGACCCCTTCCCCCACCTAAAGGAAAGGTACGATTCTTACTCGTATTAATTGATTATTTCACAAAGTGGGTGGAGGAAAACACTTTTAAATAGGTGTGAGAAAAAGAAGTGAAAAGATTCATATGGAGACACATAATATGCCGCTTTGGAATACTAGGGGAGATCGTATGTGACAATGTCCAGCAATTCATAGGCTCACAAATCACGGAATTCTTCAAAAGTTGGCAAATCAAACGAATCACTTCATCACCATATTACCCCGTGGCTAATGGACAAGCTGAGTCAACAAACAAAGTCATCGTCAGCAACCTAAAGAAATGGTTGGAAAAAGCAAAGGGAAACTGGCCCGAGGAGCTACCAACAGTATTATGGGCTTACAGAACTACTGCAAAAATAGCTACAAGAGAGACTCCATTTGCGCTTGTTTATGGTTCAGAAGCTTTAATACTAGTGAAAATTGGTGAGCCAAGTACAAGATTCACAACAGCAACGGACGAAACAAACAACGGCGAATTAAGGACAAATCTGGATTTGCTCGAGCAAAGAAGAGAAGCTGCACTAATACGTATGGCAACCCAAAAACAAATTATAGAGCGATATTACAACAGAAAAGCTCACCTCAGATATTTCAAAATTGGGGACTTCGTTTTCAAAAAAGTCTTCCAATCAACGAAGGAAGCTGGTGTAGGAAAGCTAAATCCAAATTGGGAAGGACCTTACAAAGTCCGTGGCATCGCTGGAAAAGGCGCTTATGAGCTAGAGGCTATGGACGGCAGAATCTTGCCAACAAGTTGGAATGCTGTTCATTTGAAGAAGTATTACTTCTGAGTAAAAGGAATACCCCCGGTCAAGTTCATTATGTTCGATTTTACTTTTGTACAGTTAAAATTATACTAACTATTTTAGATGATAGGCAAAAAGCTAACCCATCACCAGATGATGATATTAGACCTGCGCAGACACGAGGAAGTAAGTGAATTCCCGGTCTAGGGTTACAACTTTCTGATGGACATTTTTAAGGGTTAAGAAGTCATCATCTAAAACTATATACCTTCATGTCATGTATGTTTTTCCTTTTCAGGAGAGGACCACAAGGAAGGAATAGTCAAGTGCTCGAGATTTCATTCTTCAAAGCTCAAACACTTAGAGGACTATATAGTATGGAAGGTAAAGAAAAAGCAAAGAAGACTATCAAAAAGTCAAAGCTCGAGCTTGAAGATCCATCTTCCCAACAAGTCAAGTACTATGAGCAAATTCAAAGAGCCATAGGCAAAAACACAAAGCCTGATTCAAAACCTTTGAAAAACATATTCGTAAATGTAAACGAATGTTCAGGTTAAAGGAAGAATATTAGTTACGGGTAAAAATGCACATCTTTGTACTTACTCAAAAACTGTTGTAAATGAAAATAGTTATGAATAAAAGATCATTATTCTTGTACTTATTTAGAAAACTGTTATGAATTGAAAACAATTACTTATGAAAAAGCATTATCCTAGTATTCATTTAAAAACTATTATCAATAAAAACAATTATGGGTAAAAATTCATACCCTTATATTTAAAAACTGTTAGAAACGAAAACTGTTATTCCCTTATACTAATTCGAAAAAACTGTTGCAAAAGGAAAACAGTTACGAGTACAAGTTCATATCAAATCTGTTTAAAAAACAGTTACAAAACGAGTTATAGACGATACAAAAACACATGTGAAATGTTACAAAAGTTCAAAACAAGGCAAAAACTTTCTTCAAAAAATTGTTAAAGAAAAACATGTGAAATTCCTATCTCTCTTTTGTATATATACACCATTATGAAGTTGAGACGTCTTCTTCATTAAGTGTCGATCAAAAAAGGATCCTCTTTTATAAACCGTGCCTATTACGAAAAGGTACGAACAATCTAAGCATTTTTTCTAATGCAAAGTCAAGAACTCAGAGGTAAACCAAAAACCTCAAAACGAAAGCATGCAAAGACTTAAGAGTAAAACAAAAACTCGAAGAAAAGCTAAAATCATGCTAATATTGATATATTACAACAAAATAAACTAAGTGTTAACTTAGTTAAAGCCGATTTAATTTATACATTGATTAACCTTAAGTTGTCAGTTGGGGACTTACGAAGGATCCAACTTTACCCCTAATGGGACTGGGGGTAACCACCAATTGATACAAATAAAAAAAAAGAAGAACCAAGTTCTTTAAACTTTTCTAGATGGGGGGTTTGTCTTCACTAGAAGGAGGAGCAGCTTGAGATGGGGAGACACGAGCAGCAGGGACTTCAACCTCAGGTGAAGAGAGATTCTGACTTTGCTAAGACTTCTCAATCGTCTCTCTGGTTTTAGCAATTTCGGCTTCCAAATCAAAACCCTCTTGGCCCATTTCCATCAATGTGTCCATACGGGCATTCATATAAGCCCAACTAACATCGACGATTGCTTTGTCTTCAATAGCTTCATAATCCTTCTCCCATTGTTCAACTTCATCTCTTAACTAATCTTTTTCAGCCACGACATCATCGTGAGAGGCCTGTAAAGGAGTGAAGGATCTTTTCAGAAACCGGACCTTTTATGAAGAGTTGCGAAGGTCCTCCTGGGTTTGGGTGAGCAATTGTACAAGTTCACCAGAGTACACCTCCTTCTGGTCCAATAAAGCTACCAGTCTCCTAATCTCCTCTGTGGCACGGGAAAGCTGCTTTGCAAATGAAGACTCTAGGACACTTTTGTCCTTACTTTCCTGGTTCGAAGACGCCTTCTCGACGGCTAGTTCTGCTACAACAACTCTAACACACTGCTCCAAGGTACATTTTTCCTCCTCCATTGCCTCCATGTCAAGCTGTAAACTCTCATACTGCTCCTTCTAATTGATAACCTCGGTTGGGAAATCCTTTGCTGCTTGCTCCATCTGAATGACCCTCTTCATTAACTCTGTGGCTACAAGATTGATCTACATAAAAAGATAAATTAGACACGGTAAGAGCATATATAAGTACGCATGAAAAACAAGTTTTACCTTTAAGGACGAGTGCACAATCTCGTTCATCCAAGTCAGGGTACTGTGGCTTTCCAGCTTAGACCTTTTAGTCGGGCCTATCAATGGCTTTAACCATACATCAGCCTGCACCGACTTTTTCAAGAGGATGCCCATTGCTGGGACTTCTATTATAACTTGCCTCATCTCCCCCTGCTGTAAGACCCTACTTCTATAGCAGAAGGCACGGAAGCGGGGGCGGATAAAGGAGCCACGGGCGAAGTAGGATGAGAAGCAAAAATATCCACGGGAACAGAAACAGCAGCGAAAGCAGGAACAACCATGGGAGCGGAAACAATAATGGGAGAAATTGAAGGAAGTTCTTTGGGAGCAGGAGGAGAGAAAACAACAAGAGGGGCTTCATAAAAAATGGTACCAAAACCTTCACGGAACTGGAGATCAATGGATTCACGAACAGGAGAGGAAGTTGCATCCTCGGGGGCAGAAAGTTCATATTCAAGTACGAGAGGATCAACAACAGGTGCAGACTCATCGTCAGAGACCACCCTCTTCCTACGTGACCTGTGGACTAGCGAACCCTCCTCTTCCTCTTCCTCCTCTAAGGTCCTGGACCCACTTGCTCTTCTTTTCGACGAGGAGGAACCAACAATGATCTCCTGGGCCTTTTCCATGGAAAACCTTGAAGCGGACACAGCCGCAACAGAAATACCACGAGCAGGAAACCCTAACAAATGAAAGGGATCATATAAAGCTCAAAAAGGGAAGAAGTAAAAAAAACTTCACTCACCGTGGGTCTTAACCTTCCAACCAAACCCCCGAAAGAGGTACTTCCATGAACGTTATTCTAACGGAGCAATCAACAAGAGGTTTTCTACCCAATCACGAAAACCGGAGACATTCTCAATGGTTCCCATGGTTGCTGCAAAGGAAAAGGAAACAGTCACAGAACTGATAATTTATCAAAAACAAAGGAAAGGAAAGTGAGCAAAACTGTACTCACGTGCAAGATTCCACTTCTCAGGAAATGGGAGATTTTCTTCACCTACTAAACCTACAGTAGGGACAACAACATACCGGACATACCACCCTCGGTCTTTGTTATCATCTAGAGTAACTAACACGCTTTTACTCCTAGCCGCGAGAGTAAACACTCCTTGGCGGAGCAATATCAGAGAATAAAGGTGAATATGATGATGAAAAGTGAAGGGTACAGAAGCTAAATTGGCCAAATACCTAAGGCACGTGAAAACTCGCCAAACAAGAGGACCGACTTGTCCCAGACAAATTTTGAAAAATTGACAAAATTCGATGATAATAGGGTCGATGGGAGGCTTGAATCCTAATGTGAAAGGGTAAGTACAAACATAAGAATACCCGGTCTTGTAAGAGGTTATTATTTGGTTATCGTTGGGAACAATAACAGGAAAATCAGGCTTCCAAAAGAAATCCCTGCGTACAAGAGACACCAAGCCCTCTGTTATCTAGGTAGGATAAAGTTCGACACTGTCATGCGAAGACATTGAAGAAAGTTGTTCGCTCATGGCCTGACTATCCTTGGCAAAAGAAAACTCTGCATGGATAATTTCATCGACCCTCGGCTCGCGAAACAGTTCACTATGTCCTCAACTCTTTGATAAAGATCTAGAAGCCCTATCCCCTGAAGAAGATAAAGAAACAAAAGCCCTAGAAGAAGATGGGGGAGTAACATGAGAAGAAGAAGCACCCCTGGAAGGGGTAGAACCTAAGATCCTAAGCCTACTGCCTCTCTTACTCCGTGTTGGAGCAGAAGAGGGAGTCATTTCATCAACATTAATGACTTTCCTAGATTACTGGTTTGAAGAAGACATATTTACGAAGAATGAAGAATTTACAAATAAGGAAAGAAGGTCGGAAGTTTTTCGTGAAAGTAAAGAAAGGAAAAAGGGTATTTATACCCGAAGGCAACTGTCAAAAAATGGAAAAGCAGTGATGTGAAAGTCATAATTGAAGCTGTCACTTCGTGACTGATGCAGCCGCAAAAAGCTCTAAAAGGCGCTGAGTAATTGCAGAAACAACCCGGGAGCTATAACGACCAGGTCCGTCACTACGTAAAAAATCTGCATCATAATTATTGTTATTGACTTGTTATAGATTGGTTATACTGTATTTGATGTATTAGAGTTGATAGGCTTGAAATCGAATGGTTGTAGTGAGAGTTCAATCAATTAGCCTTAAAATGGAAAAAGTCAACTAAGAGTTGACTTTTTGGTAAACGACCTCGAAATGCAGATTTTATGGTTCGAATAGCTTCGTTAGGTGGTTTGGGACTTAGGAGTGTGTCCAGAATATTTTTGTGATGTCCGGTGTAGAATTAGGCTTGAGTTGGCGAAAGTTAGTTTTTGGTGATTTCCGATCGAAAGTGGAAAATAGGCTATCGGGGTCGGAATGGAATTCCAACAGTTGGAACAGGTTCGTAATGTTATTTTGGACTTGTCTACAAAATTTCAGGGCAATCGGAGTTGATTTGGATAATTTCGGCATCGTTGGTGAATTTTAGAAATAACAAAGTTCTTGGGCTTGAATCTTATGTAAATTTGGTGTTTTGATGTTAGTTTTGGTGTTTTGAGAGTGCAGCTAAGTTTGAATGATGTTATGGGATATGCTGGTAAGTTTGGTTGGGGTCCTGAGGGGCTCGGGACTGATTTCGGGTGGTTAACGAGCATTTTTAGATATAAAGAAAGAGCTGGTTTTCTGGGTTTTTTTTGCAGCAAGCTTTTACTCTCTGCGATCGTGTAGGGAGAGTCGCGGTCGCGTAGTTCAATCGTGAAAGGCAGCATTTTTATTCTCTGCGATCGCATAAAGGCGTCCGCGATCGCAGAGGTTGAGCAGCGTAGGTACCGCGATCGCGGGACTAAGGTCGCGCTCGCGTAAAGTACTTTGAGGGTCAGGCGAGTTTGTGCATCGCGATCGCGTGTATTGGAGTGCGATCGCGTACGTTTGGTAAACGGATCAGTGCAATCGTGTGAGTGAGGTTGCGATCGCATGAGTTAAGGACTTATTGAGTCGCGATCGCGTGGCTTATGCCGCAATCGCAATGAGTAAAATGAGGACTGGAGAGGTTTGTTCTTCGTGATTGCGTGAGAACTTCCGCGATCGCAGTTCATTAATCACTGGGCAGTATCAAAATATTTCCTCCGCGACTTAAACCCCTTTTTATACCAATGTTGTACGGAAAAGAGCTCTTGGGGGCGATTTTGAAGAGGAAAGTTCTTGTTCTTCATAGAGGTAAGTGTTCTAGTCATTAAAACTCGATTAGGGGTGATTATAGAGCATAAAACCAGTGTAAATTCATGGAAAATCAGTAGAAAAAATGGGATTTTAGGGATTGAGATTATGAGACCTTTAGGGGTCAATTTGAGGGGTCAAACGAAATCCGAATTTGGTGTTCTTTATATGTACGGACTCGTGAGAATGAAGAACACTTTTGTATAAAAATTTCTGAGTTTAGGGACGCGGGCCCGGGATCAGGTTTTGGCCGATTTCAGATTTTTGAGTTAAATTTGATATTTTTAAAATTGGAATTCGTTGCTTAAGCATATATTGATGATAAAAATCTAAACTTGGTAGATTTGGAGCCTTCAGAGGTTTATTCGAGAGGCAAGCGCATTGCGGAATAATTCCGGGCTAGTTTTGAGGTAAGTAATGTCTTGAAATCCTGTCCTGAGGGTATGAAACCCCGGACTATGCACACTTCACGGGTTTTGAGATGAAAAGGTGGAAACTTTGGAACATCTTTCCGTATTTAGGCGACTATTGAGTTGCTAAACCGACTTTTAAGCCTATGCTTAATCAGTAATATTTTATTATGATATGATTTGGGCTGTAAGCCGTGTTTGGGGCCTAGTGCCGATCTATTTACCCCTTGGGGACTATTTTACTGTGTTTCCTCACTTGATATGTTGTGATTTACACTCAGTCCTTTTGTGATAAATTGTTTTGACACTCAGAGTATTTTGATACTATTTATTGAAAAATGAAACACTGTTTTGGGTCGAAAACCCGGTTAGTTTATAGCCTATGGGCTAACTGAGAGTGTCTGACTGAGTGATGTGAGGAGGCTTCCAGGACTTATGATAGAGGTGAGGAGGCTTCCAGGCCTTATGATAGAGGTGAGAAGGCTTCCAGGCCTTATGAGAGAGGTGAGGAGGCTTCCAGGCCTTTTGAGAGAGGTGAGAAGGCTTCCAGGCCTTATGTTATTATTGCGCTTGGGTTGTAGGAGCCCCTCTGGAGTCTGTAACACACCCCTAGTGAGCGCCGATACTGATTGAGTGATGCCCGCGGGGCTTATGAGGAGTGATTGTGAGGATGCCTGATGGACATAGTGATTGTGAGGTTGCCTGATGGGCAGAGTGATTGTGAGGTTGCCTGATGGGCTGATACTGAAAGATATTGTTACAAGAAATGATTATGGCCCGAGGGGGAGTTTTATGAAGATTTTTACTGAGTTTTAAAATTATGATTTACTTCGTTTTCAAACTGAGTTTTACTGAGGATTTCATTGAGATATATCGATATTTATTGGTTCTCAAAGGTTTTCTGGAAACTGATTTCGAACTTATGAAATTGCTGAACACTACTTGGTGACTTGATGTTTTACTGGTTGATGTGAAATGGTGTATCTATTTGTGTGCTTTATATTTCTCATACTGTGATTTCTTTTCATTACTACTAAGTTGGCGTACTCATAAAGACTCCATGTGCCTCTGTGCACAAATTCAGGTGACGGTCTGGAGCAGTAGCAGTTTTTGCTTGTTCATTAGCGGATTTCACAGGATTTCGAGGTAGCTGTCCAGCGTCCACAGCTTCTCCACTTCACTTCCTTATTATGTTTTAATCAATTGATTCAGAGACATATAGTATAGTTTTTTGAGCAGAGTTAGGCTTATTCATTCTTAGATGTTCATGACTATTGACTCTAGTTCCGGGAGGTTGTTTAGAGTTGTTTAGTTCATGGTTGGGAGCGTTAGACTTATATAATTTATTTCTTTATTACGACTGCTATTTATTATTAAATTGTGCACTATGATAATTGAACAAATGCATAGTAAAGTGATGGTTGGCTAGCCTAGTTCCATGATAAGCGCCATCACGGCCCGTTAGGATTTGGGGTCGTGACAAGTTGGTATCAGAGCTCTAGGTTGCATAGGACTCAACGGTCATGAGCAGGTTCAGTAGAGTCTTGCAGATCGGTACGAAGACGTCTGTACTTATCTTCGAGAGGCTGCAGGAAACATCTCTATTTTCTTGAACTCTTTCGTGCCAATCTATTGATTCTTGGAATCTAAACTTACGTTGTTTCATTCTCTCACAGATGGTGAGGACACGCAATACCGATCAGGGTGACCAGGCACCAGCCAGACCCACAAGGGGTCGAGGCCATGGTAGAGGTAGGGGACCAGCTCAGGCAGCAGCCAGGGTAGTACCAAAGGATCCCCCTATCGTTCAAGATCAGGTTCCCGCCGATGGAGCTCCAGTAGGACAGGCTCAGGCACCGGCAATGCCTATTGTTATTTCGGGTCTTCAAGAGACCCTGACTCGGATATTGACGGTGTGTTCCAGTTTGGCTCAGGCAGTTGCTATGCCTACTACTGCCACTACAACTTAGGCCGGGAGAGGCAATCAGACTCCAGCTGCCCGGACACCTGAGCAGGTTGTACAGGGTATTCAGGCACCAGGAGCAGCCCCAGTTCAGCCGGTTGCTCCAGCTGAGGATTTTGTGGTCGCTGCTGTGCCTGAGGATGAGCAGCGCAGGTTGGAGAGGTTCAGCAGACTTAAGCCTCCGACCTTCAGTGGCACAAAGGGTGAGGACGCCCAAGGTTTTCTTGATAAATGTCAGAGGATGCTTCGTACTGCGGGTATTTTGGAGAACAACGGAGTTTCATTTGCTACTTATCAGTTCNCTGACATGGAGAGGATTAGGAGGTTTGTAGATGGTCTCTCGTATCAGCTTTGGATTTTGATGACTAGAGAGAGTGTCTGGAGTCACATATGAGCAGGTTGTTGATATTGCTCGGGATATTGAGTCGATTCATAGGCAGGATCGTGAGGAAAGAGAGGTCAAGAGGCCTCGGGGATCAGGTAATTTCAGTGGTGCCCCTCCCACAGGGCAATTTCAGCCTAACAGAGGTCGTTCATTTAGACCTCCACAGTAAGTTTGCCCAGCGTACAGTGGTGTATCGTCAGGGCAGGGTCCTCGCAATGCTCATCAGGGACGTTCATCTTTTAGTGCCCTTCCAGCTCAGAGCTCCGCCCGAGCATCATCTTATCAGGGCTCTTCTATGCATGGTTCTTCTGGTGGTTAGCAGAGGGGTGGAGGTTCTCGTTCGTTTTCCTCAGCAATAGATAATTGTTACGAGTGTGGAGAGCTTGGACATGGGTGGAGGCAATGTCCCCATTATTTTGGTAGTTCATCCCAGCAGAGGGTCCACCCCTCGGCTTCAGCCCCAGTCATATCACCACCTACCCAGGCAGCCAGGGGTGGTGGTCAGGCAGCTAGAGGCCATCCTAGAGGGGGAGGTCGAGCAGGTTGAGGCCAGCCACGTATTTATGCACTTCCGGCTAGGCCTGATGCTATGGCGTCAGATGCAGTGATTACAAGTACTATTTCAGTTTGTCACAGTGATGCTTTGGCTTTATTTGACCCTGGTTCCACGTACTCTTATGTCTCATCCTATTTTGCTCATTTTCTGAATATGCC